>CAUZLF010000508.1:0-119853 GCA_963580285.1 Lucinisca nassula | reverse complement strand
GTGAGGACTCGACAGCAAGAAACCACTGAAAAGCTGGAGCAAAAGAAAACCAACAGTTAGACTCCGATGGGCCCGACCAGAGATAGAGCATCAGGCACCAACCAACATTGCCTTGAATTAGATCTCTCTAATTCTCAATAAGCCCAGTTTACGTTGGAACCGTCATAGCATCTGAGGCCTGTCCCACCGGCGTGCAATTAAAGAGGGAAGCAACGTTGTCAACAGTGATTGGGTTAACTACCATGCATGCAGCCTGGACGACAGTCCTGAGATTCTGGGAGACAATCTGTCTAGCATTTCCCGGAACATGGGTGGTTCGATTCTTAGGAAGGCTTTAAAGTTCCCGTGCGACTCTCGTATTAATTCCTGCATAAGCGTGCCGTTGTGTCCTAGGGTGACCCTTCTTAGCAGCCAAGGTTTCACCCTAACCGTCCTCTGCCTGCGTCCTTGTCTGGCTTCTTGCTCTTCTAGGAGATGCAGGGCTGCAATTATCGCCTGCTCCCTTTTTATTTTCTGCCTCAGTTGCAGCCGCAAATGTGCTACTCTGAGCCTGAGTGGCGTAATCAGAGCCATCTTCGTTTTCAGTGAAAACACTTGAAATAAAATGAACAGTTGAAAATGACCAATATATACACATCTGGAAGTGAAAATCATTCGCACAGCAACCAAATACATGTAGTCCCAGTAAGAATGCCGCACGGTGTCCGTAAGATTTTAAAGACACCGTGCGGGTAACGTGAGGCAACCTTGCGATATCCGCACGGGCACCGCACGGTCATTCTAAGAACCTACGATCATCGTACGATTGTTTTAGCACAAATTTCCAGCAAAAATTCCTGCGGTGCCCGCACAATCATCGCATTATTTCCGTGTGGTTTCCTTGCGGTGATCATGCGATTCTTTCTATGGGGTACAGGCTCTGCGGTTTTTAAAATTTGTCAAAGTGCGGAGTTTTACCAAATCGTAAAAGATGCGGCGCCCGTAGAACGTCGTAGGAACCCGTAAATATTGCGATAATCGAAAGGTCGCCGTACGGCGCCCGTACGGAAATAGACGGCTACGGGCGCCTTACGGACGCCGTAGACCATTCGTAACCTAGGCATTATGTCTTGTTGTGGAGAGCTATGGAATTCTGCCTGCTTGATATTGGCAGACATAAAAAGCTTAAACCTAAATGAACGAACGACTCTACTCAGAATTATTTCACACAGCGACAGGCAGTAACATAACATGACGCCAAAGAGCACGTTAAGTCATTTTATATAAAGCGACGCCATCAGCGTTCGATTTAAAGATGTGGGTCTGTTGAAAACGTAAATATCTGAAGACCAATGAACTGAATTTAAACACTTGGAGTTTTTCTTCGCTTGGGTTTATTTCAAAGATGGCCGCTTCTAACTGAATAATCATTCCGCCTGGCCGTTGGTACTTTCAGTTTTACGCTTTGGAAAGATTTTTTTAATTTTTTACAATTTTAGCGGCACTTTTATTCATCTCGATCACAAAGTTGGATTTATAATAAGGAATGGATTATCATTTTTGTGGATATCGATGTGTAAACTCCGGCGTATCATTCACAAACTTAGCATAAAGACCTTCATTCCTATAATATGAAAAAATTATCTTGCTTATCATTTTCTGGAGCCATGATTGAATGATTGATTGATTTGAGGTTCAACGTCCCCGTCAACACTATTAAGGTGAAATGGCGACATGAAAATAGATAGAGGGTATTTACTTTTTTTGAAATGAATACCAACATTAATTCATAGAGTGTGAAGCTCGGGTGAAAATTCTGATGATTTCAATATACGAGATGAAATTTTCTGGTACTTTGGTATTTATCGAAAAAAGTAAAATTTTGAGCCAGCGCATGACACAATCTACATGAAGTCTTGAGCGACTAGCAAAAACTCAGATCAGCCTGCGCTTTCGCGCAGTCTGATCAGAGTCTTCGCTGATCGCATGTACCTACTATAATCAAGTATCTATGCGAAGAGACATAAGGAAAATTTTGTCATAGTGGATGGATGCGCAGGTTGATTAGAGTCTCTGCTGATCACACCGGTCATATTGTAGGCACGTAAAATCGATTTTAGCGCCCCCCCCCCCCCCCCACTCCCCAGTGAAATTCGTTTCCGCTGACCGTTCCAAGGGGGTTCTTCTATCGCGGTTTATTTTTGTTATGGTTTGTCTTTGGGTGTTTGTGTCGCTTATATTATTTTATTTTGACTAGCCGATTGGCAATTTTGTGGGAAAGTAACTTTTGGCTTTCCGCAGTTGGTGTTTCCATTGGGGTCTGTTGTTTCGTGTTTGTGTTTCATTCCCTTTGGTGTCTCTGATGGGAGCTGTGAGATAATTGTACCGATTCCTGATCATTGCTTCCACTTCTACTTTGTCATGCGCCGGCTCATAGGCGATGTACTGTAATTGAACAAATCCTTGTAACACGCTTCGCACTCGTGAAAATTTCTGGTGTTTTAAACCTACTCGATGACATATGTTTTCAACAAACTCGGTGAAATATTTGTATTTACCAATAAATAAATAAGTAAATTTTCTTCTTTATTATTATTTAACGAAAACCATCAAAAAAAGTAGTCCGGCTGCTGCTGTGACAATAATATCATGGTCATTTTATTTCAACAGCATATTTTCACAAGTGAAAAATATAACTTTTATTTGTTTCAGATATGCATTGATTAAAAGGGCCCCCGTCAAGCGATTTTGGTACTTATCGCCTATGCGAGCAGCGAAGGTTCAGGCATCCGCGCAGTCTCGCCAGAACCTTCGCTGCTCGCTCATACAAGCAGTGAATCAAGAGGAACCTTCAGAAAGCCATATCCCTGGACGCTCTGAATGGCTCGGCATGCGCAGTTAAAATTTGTCATGACGGAATGCTCGAAGGCACAAATTCGCTTGGCGAGGCTCAAAAAAAAAAAAAAAAAAAAAAAAAAAAAAGCTTCGTTTGCGATTTCATACATCCCAATCAAGCCTCTCGCGTCGCAGTAAGAGGACTGGATAAAACTACCCCCCCCCCCCCGCCTCCAGTGAAATAATGTTTTACTGACCGTTCCGATGCGGTTCTTCTATCATGGTTTGTTGTTGTTATAGTTCGTCTTTGAATGTATGCAATGCTGATTTTTTTTTTTATTTTGGATAGACGTTTGGCCATTTTGTGGAGAAGGAACTGTCCCTTATGATGGCGTTGCTTTCCCTTTGATGTCCTGGATGGGAGGTCTTCACTTCTATTTTTTTAATCATTGTAACAAGACGCAAATTTTCCTCAACCAATACGGTAACATATTTCATGTACTTATAACCGACAACTTGAGATACGTACATGTAACCTACATATTTTACCCATTTTTTAAAAGCTTGCCGAACTATAAACAGTGTCAGAGATCAACCACCTCAGAACGCTACATGTGATTCAGCACTACACTATTTGGGCCCCGTCAAGCGATTTTGGTACTTATCGCCTATGCGAGCAGCGAAGGTTCAGGCGAGCCTGCGCATCCGCGCAGTCTTGCCAGAACCTTCGCTGCTCGCTCATACAAGCAGTGAATCAAGAGGAACCTTCAGACAGAAAGCCATATCCCTGGCCCCTCTGAATAGCTGGGCATGCGCAGTTAAAATTTGTCATGACGGAATGCTCGAAGACACAAATTCGCCTGGCGGGGCTCATTTGCTAAAATGACAAGTCCCGGGTGTTTGTAAATTATACGATAAATGAAAATAACCAGACTACTCCAAGCTACAAGTATTAACCCATCTTGTACCAAATACCCCAAAACGGGTACCCTGGCAAACAGTGCAGACACAGATCAGACGCCGCAGAACACGGCGTCTGATTAGGGCCTACACTGTTTGTAAAAAGTTAAGCCACTTCTCGAAGAAATTCTGAAGAAGGCAAAGCCTTAAACCCCTAAGGTTTGAAATGGACTCCTGCTGTATATGAGGAGGAAGATCTCATTTGGTACAAAAAGGGTTATGTGGAAAAGATGGGATAAAAGTGCAGGTATTGCAGTTTATCTCTGCATTGAAAGTATGTCATACGCGCACTCAACAGTCGGGATATAAAATGGAGACTGAAACCTACTTTTCTTTGACGTCCGTTTGGGTTGGATTCGTCACCATATGCATTTACCTGCTACTCGGGCATGTGTTTATTGACAGGAGCAACGGATTACCACCCGGACCTAGGTTCCGTCTCCCTCTGCTTGGCAATCTATATGCAGTTGAAACCGACATGAGGATATTTCTACGGCGATACAGGAAAAAATATGGGGACATATATAGTCTTTACCTTGGCAATAAGCTGGTTATAGTAATTGCGGGCTTTGACAAAATAAAAGATGCTTTTGTTAAGAAAGGCGGTGTTTTCTCCCACAGACCAAGAGGAAATGATTTATTTGAAGGCTTGGGTAAGCGTATTCTTTCAATTTGTCGCTTGGCTTTGATAGATGGGAATGGGAATGCATTTTTGGGTCGAATATTTATCAATCGATCAGAAGCTACTGTATGAATCTGAGTTGAGTTGCTGATGTCCACGTGCGCTAATAGCATTTGTTCGGGTAGTAAGTTCATCGCGTAAATCTCAATAAGGATGTGGAATGAACTACCCCGTAAACCTCATTTTATGGTTTACAGGGGTATACATTAATCTTATTTCTACTCAAAGACATATGTTGTGTGTACTCGTTGGAACGGCCTGAACGAGGCGGTTCCAACGAGCACCCACAACATATATTCAGAGTATAAATAAGAATAAAAAGAACATTTTTCATTAGAAAATTTATCGTTAGAGTGTACTTCTAACCCCAGTGACATCAGAGTGCTATGTTAACCTATTGTAGGCAGGAAACCCCTAAATGGGTACCTTTACAAACAGTACGGGCCCAGATCAGACGCCACAGAACGCGGTGTCTGATCTGGACCTGCACCATTTGCTAACAGAATTTTCCATCAAAAATATAATAATAACGAAAACATAGGCATATCACCCCTTATATGACAAATGGACTTGTCCAATATATAGCAATGGAAGAGCCCACTAGTATACAATGAGTTAATACAGTTGATTATCTGTAAACTCTAGATGATACATTGACAAACTGTTTAGACCTAGATCAGACGCGAAAGAACGCAGTGTTTGATCTGGGTCTACACTGTTTGCTTTAAAACTTGGAATTTAAGGGTTTTGCGATCCAAAGGCTCAGATCATGACTATTTTCGCAGCCTATCGAGCTACCAGTGCCGTCAGAGCTTTGAATTACAGTCGAACTTCGATGGCTCGAACCCCTTTGGGACCATGAAAATTGGTTCGAGACAGCGGTAGTTCGAGCCACGGAGGATTACTATTAGTGCCATACCAGAAGGCATAATGGAGATAATTGTGGAACATCTTTTCGGTAATCTATATTATAAATGTATGTTGTGTGTACTCATTAGAATCGCCTCAGTGAGGCGATTCTAATGAGTACACGCAACATACATTTCTATCTATCTATCTTCTGATACTGCGTCGGTCACATTTGACCATTACCGCAGGTGTACATTACATACACTCCAGGTTTTGCAGGATGAAAGCCTACACAGTAATCATGTAATTACGGTAGGGATCTTTAACCTGTACAGGGGATGGTTCTCCCTGCACAGGGGGCCTCCAGTTAACGTCCCGATCCGAAGGACGGTGCACTTTATGACATTAATCCCTGCAAATGATGCCAATGGAGCGTGTTCGGGCACCGAAATTTTATCGCCGCTGCCGGGGATCGAACCCGGGACCTCTAGCATCAGAGGCAAGTGCACTAACCACTGAGCTATCACGCTCCATTTGAAAGATAAAAGAAGAAAGTCTCCCTACATTATCCCTTTATCGTAGTTGGAGTGATTCCCTGCGGACTGAAAAACGGGTTCGACTCATCCAGGGTAAACGAGCCATCGGGGTTCGAGCCATTGAAGTTCTACTGTAATAAGGCTCCAAACATTAGACCAGATGTTGTGTAAATTGAAGTCACAATCAGTTCGTTCACTTAAAGACCTACTACGTTCGTGCAATATCGTTGAGAACATACACACATTACAGAAGAGATTTCTCGCTGACACAGCGTGACAAACACTATGTCAGACGGAATGTCAACCAGGGTATTCTAACACATGGCTCAAGAATGTCCTTTTGCATGACAGTGTGTGATTTCTTTCTCTTACACGGCTGTCTCATTATAGGGTTTATCTGTCAGTCATTACTTTATATAGTAAACCATGTACATTGCAATGGAACAACGCCCCCCCCCACCCCCACCCCCAACAAAAAAAAAACAAAACAAAAAAACTTCGGCCTAGCACTGTACATGAACATGACTGTTTTGAAAATGAATTGATGCAGTTCATTGAAAAAAATGTTCAAACAACTTTCTATAGAAGGTAGGAATAATAAATGCTCTACCTTTTTTGCTCTGTTACATTTGTGTGAAAGTTCTTGGGCAGTCTTTTACCATTTTACCATTCAGTAGGGCCCATAGGGGCTTGAAGAAATATATGGGCTGCATGATGCTTCCACGCAGAGCTGAATCCGGCCCGCACACTAGTACTGGTAAACCGCTTAGAGGATCTAAGCCTGTCCAGGAACCAAGGTGCGAGGCGGACCGTCCATGCTTATAAACCCTATGGGTTTCATTGGGCGACAGGGCTTGAGATGTCATTTCATCTCAATGTCGGGTAAAAGTCCCACAAAATTGGAAGCAACGTCTCCAAAATGACCTTTACAGTGTTGACGGGGACGTTAAACCTCAAATCAAACAAACAAACAAACCATTCAGTAGGTGGGTGAGAAAAATAATCGACCTCGACAAGGAAATCTCAGGCTCATTTTCAGTTAATTTAACCCTTTACCACTAAGATACGTGTATTTACGTGTCTGCACACCCCCCCCCCCCCCCATTTTAAGCCCTAGAAGCCTAGAAGCACCTAAAATCTGCGTTTCTACCTCTGCATAGTTATGTTTGCTTTAGGATTTGTTGGGCAAAAAAATGACCTATTTTTTCGCAAGCCTCCCCACACTAAAAATATTCTTGGGGGGGGGGGGGGGGGGGGGAAACGTGAGGGGGCGTTTCCCCCCCCCCCCCGAAAAATTTTGGGTGTATGGCCCAACCGGCCACTAAAATTTATATCTGAGGGTGTCTGGGGTCAAAAATGGCTGAAAATTGATGCTGATAAAACATGCTGCAAACAGTGAAAATTGCCAGTGCCAAACACCTTAATTGTTGCCTTGACAGCTGTGTGAAGATTAAAATGTGGTCAAAAATTCATGTGAAAACACACTTTTTGCCAACTTTGAGATGCCCCCTCTTTACCATGACAACAATGATCAAGTCATGAAAGGTTGCATTTGAAAGGCTTCTGCCCAATGAACATTCATACCGAGTTTGGTGTAAAACAGACCATCCATTATGAAACAATGGCTAGTTGAAGTTGCTGTCAGGCGCAACACTGTGAAAATCAGCGAAATTCACAAAATCCCTGAGTGGTAATGAGTTAAGCCTCATGCTCGGCATAGCCTCACGGCATAGCCTCGCGTGAGACTTGCCTGAGATTTCCTTGTCTCGGTCTCAACTCACATCATAGATTCTATTAATCTGACAGGCTTAGCCTCGCATGAGACTAAAATAAACTGAAAACTTGCCCGAGATTTCCTTGTCTCGGACTCAACTCCTATCATAGATTATAAGAATCTTATATGGGTGTGAGGGGTGGATGGAAAAATCCGTCCCGAGGGTCACTGTCCGGCATCACGAAGCTTGCCGAGTAATGCCGGACAGTGATCCCGAGGGACGGATTTTACTATCAACCCCTCACACCCATATTGGATTCTTTTTCTTGCATACCTTCGATTTCTTAACGCGGATTTTTAATGCTGCTGTCACTTCGGTTACCATCGTCCGCCATATTGTGTTCAGGAATGTTTAGTGACGTTGCTGTGACGTCATCCTAAACGACGGCGCATACGAGGTCATAATCAACCAGCGCATTTATCAAACACGCGATTATATTCGATTTCGGGTCGGAACACCAGGGTCAAAACATAAATTTCTATCCCAGGGTAAAATCACGGATTTCCTTGTCTGGTGTGCAAGAATCTATTAGTCATACATGGTGTGTTTGTTTTGGAGGTTAACGGCCCAGTCAACACTATTTTTAGGTCATTTTTGAGCCGGTCAGTTTACATATTCACACTTTTCCTAGGTAGGCTTATCCGTAAGCTGTCAACCAGTACAGTGCACATTCTTTCGTCAGAAACTGACAACTGCCTTTCTTGAATCAGTGGAAGGGAGAGCATGACCGTAGAAAAGATTTCATGATCAATCTACACGAAAGAATGTTGCCGTCCCTGGCAGGTATCGAGCTCGCGTCGTCCTGATCACCAGTCAGACGCACATACGACTGAGCTGCCGTGGCCGGCCTTACATAGTGTGAAGGTGTATTTAAATCAAAGCACTGAGAGTACTGGTGGGTCGATTGTCGTTGAGTGTAGGTTGGAAAAATGGTCCTGAAAGTAGAATTTGACTGATTTGTTTAACCCTTAAATAGAGGATCTTACATGAGTGTTCATGTATTATTGAATTTATTAAACGAGTTGAGGAAAAGGGATAAAATGCGAGGCTTTGCGGAGCATTTTATCCCTTTTCCTCAACGAGTTTAATAAATTCAATAATGCATGAGCACGAATGTAAGATTCTGTTTATCATATGACATTTAAAACGCATTTTATTCCCGATTGTTTACAAAAATATCACCATTCCGCCATTAGTAAACGCGACGTCGTTAAGGACGTCGTACATGTAACGTTATGGGACGTATCTAGCTAATTTGCATATTTAATCCACTAGTGGATTATCGAAAATAATACATGACGTTATTACACACTCAGACGCGACGTCATATGATAAATTCTTATACAGTAAGCAGTGTAGATCCTGATCGGACGCCGCACATTGCGGCGTCTGATCTGGATCATAGTATGACGAGCCCAATCCATGATTCGAGTCCAGATTCCAATTTTGGGTATTCCGATGGGCGCGAATGCGCACCGCTTGTGGCTGATTTGTTATTGTTTTGTCCCTTTCCGTTAAAACCAATCTGAAACATTGAATCTTTCAGCTCGACGTCCAGAGATTTGGATGGTGTATTATATATTGATAATAACTCCTTCAAAATTAATGCGCCCCCCGCCCATTGTGGCTTTAAGAAACAAATGGATTGCATGATGATTTCACGCAGAGCTGAAACCGACCGCACACGAGTACTGGTAAACCGCTCAGAGGATCTAAGCCTGCCCAGCTAAAGCGGTGCGAGTTGGACCGTCCATGCTTTTAAACCCTATTGGTTTCATTGGGCGATATCATTTAATCTCAATGTATGGTAAAAGTCCCACAAAATTTGAAGCAACGTCTCCAAAATGACTTATACAGTGTTGACGGGGACGTTAAACCTCAAATCAACTAAACAAAAGCTTCAGAAGTTATAATAAACTTGATGACTTTGATTTGGAGATTGTAAATATTCCTTTCTCAGATAGTGAAGTTTTTCGTGCTGAATCCTATGGTTTTTACAGTTCGCACTTAATTCGATTTGCCAGAGTGTCTAGTCATGTAACTGACTTTAACACCCGTAATGAATTGTTAATTGTTAACTGCTAAACTTCTTAATCAGGGTAATCGTTACCTTGACGTTTTATAAGTTTTATAGACGTAATTCCGATTAAGTTCCAAACTTTATGTTGGACTTAAATCTCTTGTGCAACAAGGCCTATCGGAACCCGCATTTTATGGTGACTTAGTTACGGGCCTCCGTGGCCTAATGGATAAGAGCGCTGACTCTTAGTCATTAGGTCTCTCACCGCTGTGGGTTCGAGCCTCGCTCGGGTCACGTGTGAGACGCCAAGCTCTGCAACGGAAGGTCAGGTTGTTTTTCTCCGGGTACTCCGGTTTTCGCCCACCTATGATTAACGATCGGCTCGATATGAGTGAAATAATCTTGAAAGGGCCGTAAAACCCAAACAAAAAAAAAAAAAAAAAAAAAAATGGTGACTTAGTATATAAATTCAGAAAAATATACGCTTACAATGATTTCAGTGCCCAATTTAGTAAAAACCATGATTCGATATAAAAACATTGGTACGACATGAATGTTATATGACTGACTGCATGCATGGTAGTTACATGTACCTCCTTTTGGTCGTTCATCACGAAAACACGCCTATATAATTTTGACCCCCTTGAACCCCACTTTTATACAGTAAAACTGGGGTTTATAGGGGTAAACCTTATTTTTCTTATTTCTGCTCTAAAATATAGATTGTGGGTACTCGTTAGAACCGCCTCGATGAGGCGGTTCTAACGAGTGCCCACAATCTATATTTGGAGCAGAAATAAGAAAAATATCACACTTTTTCATCATAAAATTTTCATTTTTTTCGGCGATAAAGGTGGAAATGTATTTCTATAGGCGTGTTTGCGTAATGGTTTGCCAAGGAAAATATCGCTTTGGTTTTCTACTTGTTTTAATTGAGCCGGGGCACAGTACTTCCTACAATTAACATGTCGAAGAATCAGATCAGCCTGCGCATCCATATAGTCAGACCAGAGGCTTTTCTTACTGAATAAAGGAGCATTTGGGCCATTGGCTATGCTTATCAGCCTGGTACTCCATAAACCTCAAGTTTTGTTTGTTTTAATTGAGGTTTAACGCCCCCGTCAACACTGTAAGGTCATTTTTGGAGACGTTGCTTCCAATTTTATGGGACTTTTACCCGACATTGAGATTAAATGATATCTCAAGCCCTGTCGCCCAATGAAACCGACATACACCGCAAGCAGAGTATTATATGGAATGCACATGGAAATAGCGTACCAAAAGAAGAAGAAGAAAAAGGATTGTTTTCATCAGGAAAACACACCCATATAATTTTGATCCCCTCGAACTCCACTTTATTATAGAAAAACTGGGGTTTACAGGGGTAAACATTATTTTTCTTATTTCTGCTCTAAAATATAGACTGTGGGTACCCGTTAGAACCGCCTCGACGAGGCGGTTCTAACGAGTACCCACAATCTATATTTTGAGCAGAAATAAGAAAAATATCACAATTTTTCATCTAAAAATTTAGTTGTTTTTTTTCGGCGGTAAAATTTACAATGTATTTGTATAGGCGTGTTTTTGTAATGTCATTCATTTCAGGAAGTTAAAATTTAAAAAATCACGAGGAATTTTGGCATTTTGAGCATTTTGGCAAGCTGTGAAACTGACATAATTATAAACAATGATAATGAGTAAATGATGATGATGATATGTGTTAAGTTATTGGAAGTGTGAAATCAGACCTGCCCGGAAGGTCTCCAGGTCAGGACTGCGGGGTATGTCAAGAGGAAGATCATTCCAAAGTCAAAGTTTTATTATTCTCTGGTATACAAAGTGCACAGCAAGAGAGTCATATGAAAGTACATAGCCTACGTGTAGCTGTAACTAAACATCTACAGTGTAAAAATTTCAATTGACAATTCAATTTCATGTATGTGTGTGTGTATGTGTATATGTACGCGTATATGTGTATATACGTTTAGATATGTGTATGTGTGTGTTTACGCAGGCAAGTTAAATGCATATCTGTATAAAGCGTTTAACATTATTTGGCTGCTAGGTTCTAATATTCTTCAAAGTGGCGATAAATTACCAATAGCTATACCTGACATTTATATTTGATCACTAACCGCTGTACGATACATTGGGAAGTGTAGATTAATTTACTTATATGGGTAGTCGATCTCCCAATGAATATTATATTGACAAATAAACTGATAAATTAGTTCTAATAGGGATGGAGAAAGCTTAAAACCTCCATCCTGATCAGGAATTTTGGTCAACAATCTAAAATGGTTGATACAGTAGATAGTAAGTAGGTCTCTAAATCATTTAAGAAGATACAGAATAAAAAGGTGACAAATTTTCACCTTGTCTAACACCCTCATTACAGCTGAAATAATTAGATACTCCTTCTGAGGTTGTAATTTTTGACTTTATGTCTTCGTATAATTTTTATATAATATTAAAACGTTTTCCATTGATTTTACTTCGTAGTAATTTATTCCAAAGCCCTTCCCGCCAAACAGTATCAAAAGCTTGTTTAAAATCAACGAAACAGCAATATCATTTTTTCTTACTAGACCTTACAATATCCATTAAGCTTTTAATGATAAATAAATTATCTATCGTTGAATAGTGCTTTCTAAACACTGCTTGAGATGATGATATTAAGTCATGGCTTTCGGCATACTTTGTAAGTCTATTATTAATGACGGAGGTAAATAGTTTCCCAAAACAACTAACCAAAATTATGGGTCGATACTTTTCTGCTTGTTTGGGATCACCTTTGTTTTTATATATCGGTTTGATATTTCCAATAGTCCAATTGATTAAGGTATTGAAAATCTGTTACACATTGAGGGCTTGGTGTAGGAGGGGAGGCTTATACGGACATGGCCGTTGTGGATTTTGTTGTGGATTTTGTAAGCAGAGTGGCCATGTTCCTGTGCGTTTCAATGGTGGGGAGTTTTAGTTCAGTTAGCATAGTTGTGATACTACTAGTGTATGCATAGTCATTGAATATATATCTGACTGCTCTGTTCTGAATTATTTCATTTTTGGGGGTATACGGGAACAAATTTTCTAAGAAATTGTCGGTTCCGTAACGTTACGCGTCCTGACCCATCCACCCTGACGACGTATTGGTCAAACTGTCGGACTTCAATAACTGTGCCTGTTTTGTCGCATTTTAGTGGGTGAGGACCAACCTGATTTTGGATACGGACATGGTCTCCAACTCGAAGGGCTGGGAGACGTCTGGTGTTTGATTTTAGCCTTTCAAACAACAACATATGCCGTTTCCTGAGGGCTTCTTCTCTTAAGGAGAGGGTATCACGCCATGTTTCATGGGGCTGGTAACGTCCTGGTGGGATAGGAATAAAGTCCCGTATTGGTCTACCAAAGACACACATTGCCGGTGAGAGCTTTGTGTCTCTGTCGGGGGTATTCCTGTACTGTAATATCGCGCGTTGGAATGGATCAGTGTCTAGGTCTCCGTCGGGTCGGGTGTTATCTATTATGAGTCTTTTAATAGTTTTTACACCCAATTCTGCCCGACAATTACTGTGGGGAAAAGCCACAGAAGAGACTCGGTTGCGGACACCCCACTGCTGGAGGAAAGTGCGTGTGGTGGCAGAAGTGAATTCTGGACCGCCATCTGTAGAGAGCTCATCTGGGATTCCGAAAGTAACAAAAGTGCGGCGCAGACATGTCACCAAACCAGCTGCACCTGTGGAAGCCCTCTCGACGATGGGCCAATTCGAGTAGCGATCAACCACCACTAAGTAATAATGGCCATTATAATGGAAAAAGTCGGCGCATATGCACTGGAAGGGGTATTCAGGATACAGTAAGGGTGTTGATGGGGCTCTTGGGTTAGAGGGCGCGGCCCTGTTGCAGTGTTGACAGGAAGAACGGGTGGAAGAGATAGCGGAAGTCATACCTGGCCAGAAGACAGACGATTCCGCGCGAGCCGTCATGGCTGTAACTCCCTGATGTGCCGCATGGAGCGAGTCTAAGACCTCTGGTCGGAGTGAGGTAGGGATGACAACACGGTCTTTGTAAAGGATGACACCGTCCACTGTATGTAAGTCGTCTCTAAATTGATAATATTCCTGCAGCCCATTCGGGTATTCTGATCTAGACTCTGGGAGGCCGGACTCTATCAACTGGACAAAGGTATGTAAATCGCTATCACTAGCAGTAGCTGTCCGTACTCTGTCCCAAGTGACAGATCTGAGGTCTAGGGAATCCAGGGAGCTGACTGCAGAGGCCATGACAGACTCTTCGATACACGGGTCGGGACTGGTTTGGCGGAGTCCTGCCAGGGGTGAAGTCTGGACCAGTGAGTCACAACATGGATGCGTAATGCTGGCAATGTCATCTGTAAGGATAAGCTTTTGTGGGAGGCCTGTGGGATTTCGGGAAAGGCAATCTGTGGCTCTGTGTTTGGCGCCAGGAATATAGACCATACGGAATTTGTATCTTAGTGTTTTTTCTTTTAGATTCCGGAGTCTTGAATTAGAGATGTTCTCCAACGACCTATCGCCGAATAGCTTTAGTAGGGGCTTATGGTCTACGGCCACAGTGAGATTGGAACAGCCGAGTACGAAGTACCTGGCTTTGTCAAGGGCGTCTGCTACCGCGAGGCCTTCACCTTCCACGGGCGCATAGCGAAACTCTGCCGCATGAGTGAACCGGCTACCAACCAATGTGACTTTCCAGCCACTTTTACAACAAAATGGTTCGATTTTAGGACAATCACAGTGTTTCTGTAGTAGCCAAAATCCGATTCCGTCCTTAGACCAATCTGTGGTGAGACATGTGGGTCTATTCGGGTCAAATATCCTGACACCTTCCTCGATTTCTCTTGTGATGATCCGTTTCGATTCTTCAAACAGAGTGTCGAGTTCGTCGGTCCATAGGAAAGGCGTTTGGTTGAAGGAGATGGCGGAATGGGGCCATTTTCTCGGTCATGCTGAAGGCATATGCCACTTGGTTCACCAGGCCGAACCAGGATCGAACATCTGTGATGTTCTTGGGTCTTGGGAAATCAGATATTGCTTGCAGGTATCTCTGACATGGACGGACAGCATCAGGGCCAATTTCAAATCCAGCAAATTCCACTGTTTCTTCTGTCGCCCCCGCCCATAGGGGCTTGAAGAAATATATGGGCTGCACGATGCTTCCACGCAGAGCTGAATCCAGCCCGCACACTAGTACTGGTAAACAGCTTAGAGGATCTAAGCCTGTCCAGGAACCGCGGTGCGAGGCGGACCGTCCATGCTTATAAACTCTATTGGTTTCATTGGGCGACAGGGCTTGAGATGTCATTTCATCTCAATGTCGGGTAAAAGGCCCACAAAATTGGAAGCAACGTCTCCAAAATGACCTTTACAGTGTTGACGGGGACGTTAAACCTCAAATCAAACAAACAAACAAACAAAACTGTTTCTTCTGCAAAAGTAAACTTTTGTGGGTTAAGTGTTATACCATTCTTGCCGCAGAGATCTAACCAGTGAACTGCTTGGTGGAAACTGTCTTCTATTGTGTCCGACCATAGAAGTACATCGTCAATGCACTTAGTCTTGTTGGGGACATCAGCTATGAGCTCGTCATACCTCCTTGTGTATCCGTCATCTGAGGCAATATAGCCTTGAGAAGCCGTTTTATATCTGTAACGACCCCAAGGTGTAATAAAGGTTGTCAGGTGTCTGTCTTCTGCTCTGATCTGGACGCTGTGATAGCCGTTCCATGCATCAAAGACAGTTTTAACCTTACCTTGTGGGACAGAGCGGGCCTGGTGAAAAGGTGAAGGCGTGTGGTGAGTTTCCCTAACTGCGTGTGCATTTAGTGGCTGTAGGTCAACTGTGCGCCGTGGTTCGCCATTCTTTTTGGCACACACAATCATTCGGTGGCACCATGTCACTGGTTCACCTACAGGGACGGGTTCGATAACACCGAGGTTGACGTCTTGATCTAGACCGGCTTTCACAGCGTCACGCCAATGGATGGGTACAGGGATGGGAGTGTGGTGAGCCACCGGCTCTGCATCGGGATCGACCATCAGTTTCATTGGTGGACCGTTGATCAAAGGCAATTGTTGGTGGGGGCAGGTGTTAAAGGTGCTGGATTTGTAGTAATCTAGAATGAAGTTCTTCAAGAGGGGAAGGTTTTCCTTTGTGCCAGGGTAGGGGATTTTGTCTGGGGGTGGGGGAGGTGGTTGGCGTTTAGGGCATGCACATGAATGCTCCTGAATTGTGGCGGTTTGGCCATGGTTGGGGGGAGTGACCTTGGGGTCTGTACAGGGGAAGGAATCCAGGATTATGCCTAACTCAGTGCATGCTTCACGGCTGAGGAAAAGCTTGTCACAGGAATCAGTGATATACGTCATTTGTCTAGTTTCAGCGGTCCTATCCCCCTGTACACGGAGGCGAAGGATAGTGGCACCTATGATTTTTATGCTACTATTGGTTGCTGTGTGCATTTCCGTAGAAACTGGGATAAGGTCAGATTGTTTGAGGCCGAGGCGCTTAATTACATTAAGACCTACAAGGCAGCTTTGGCAACAAGTGTCTGCTAAGGCAGGTAGGACCGCTGAAAGAGTACGCGTTGCCCTTAGTGTAAAGCCAAGTGCATTATAGTCATCTTCAACCATGTTCAGAATCGGTTGAGGTTTTGATTTTCGCCTGATCCACAAGTCGGAGAGTTGATCATATGCATGGTGGCGGTCGCACATTTTTCCATATGCGGGGCATTCTTTTTTTCTGATGTGGGGTGGTGCGTGGCTCCCATGTCCCTTTCTACCACAATACCCGCATGGTTCTGTATTTTCTTTCACAGATCTTTTAGATTTCTTATAGGAACTGGAGGCCGACTCCACGGGGTGGCTTTCGATGAGTGAAGAGGCTGACCGTTTGCCAGCTTCCTTTACCTCGACAAATTGAAATATTTCTTCTAAAGTCATGTTTTGGTTTTTGACGCCGAGCAAATCTAGTTGAATTTCTGGGTCAGCAATACCTCTTATGATAACGTCTCGCATCACTTCCTCAGAGAAATTGACATCCACGTTGCAGCTAGGGCACTTCAGTAAAAGCTTGCATATGTTTGCTTGTCCTTTTACACGGGCGCCAAAACTTCTAACGGTTTCCTCTCGATCTTGCTTCATTGAATGTAATTTGTGTCTTGCAACCATTGCGTTCTCCTCCCGAACTGCCAGTTTACGAATAGCGGCTAAGACCTCTGCTTCAGATTTGTCAATCAGTTTGTCGCTAGTAGATCTGGTGAGGTCTCTACGTAAAGTTTCCTCACAACATTCCAGGAGTTGTAGGATTTGATCGCGACCATCAGTTTTTGTGGCTTTAACATAATCGTCCCATCGTTGCTTGAAGTATTCCCAATCCTCGTAAGTCCCTGCTGCTTTGATGATTGGACGTTTCACTCTTTCAACCTTCGCGGGGGTGACCGGGGTACCCACCGCTGGCGCATGTGTCATTGAGTGGGTGTTCAATAGGGCAGCAACGATTACGGCATCTAGATCGTCTGTTGCGAACTCGCATTCAGGGATTGAACATCTGACGATAGGCATGTTGGCTAGACGTTGTTCATAAATAAGAACCTGTTCTATTTGTGATGTTTATTGATCGACCACAATGAACAACGTCTGAAATAAACAATACAAAGAACGGATTACACAGTGAATATACTGGGCCTTAAATTGTCAGTAAATACAAATGGAGAGACATATTGAAATGCACATATTTCTAGTACTGATATGCAGATTGACATTAACAATAATTCTAAGCCCTTGCATATATCATTTTACCTATATTTTAATGTTTATAGCACTTAATTTGGTCTGTCGAATTTACGATGTCTTTCAGATATCAATATGGCGTCTTTAAATCCAAGGGCAGAAACTCTTGTAGATCTATCGCTGGCAATTACTAGATTCCGGGACCTAAATTCCGTACGGCTCGTTCCGTAATACAGTCTCATATAGTTGATGTATGTATGTCCCTTGCCAAGGGCTCCAGATTGATAATGAATACTTCTGCAAGGGTCGGACATAGGTTTTATTTGTTATTTCTTTGATACGTCTGTTGTAAGTTTGAATATTTTCTTCTGATGAACATCAACCATAGTGCAGTTTATATTTTACTTTTGGTCCTTTGAGATCAGCGTGAATATTCTGAGAAATCAGAAAAAAATATTGGTTTAGATTCATATTCTAGACTGGTTTTTAATAATTTGGACCCCATTTTGATTTATATCAGTCTTTGAATCGACTGCCTATTCGAAATTCGCAAAATTGCAGTATGTTTCCTCTGGCTTTCTTTGCCGGATCATTACAGGGTCACTGATGAGGCTTTATTAGCCGAAACTACGTAGTATGACCCATCTTCCTTCTTATGAATGTTTTCATTGCTCTTAAAGGAACTCATTTTTGATTTTTATTTAGAGTGCTCTTATCCTTTGCTGAGATCTGAGAAATATGCTTGTTCCAAGATAGGTCATCTGATATGTTAAATCCAGGGTACTTAGCGTTTTTAGTAGTTTGTAGGGATACTCCATGTAGTATATAATTGGGCAGGGTAGAGCTTTTCTTTTTTGGTAATTCGAATGACCTCACATTTGTCTGGATTGAAGGCCATAAGCCATTCATTTTCCCAGGATTCGAGTTTTGTGTGGTCAACTGGCAGCGTTTGACAGTCTGTTTGGTTTGAGATTGTGAGGTCCATCATGGTATCATCAGCAAAAAGTCTGATATTGCTTTTAATTAGTTCGGCGTGTCGTTTATATACACGAGGAAAAGACATGGACCCAGCACTGATCCTTGGGGCACGCCTGACAGAACTGGACATGGGTCAGACTGTTCGCCATCAAGAACGACCCTCTGGTTTCGATCGGAAAGGAACGACCGGCTCCATGCCGTCACCCCATGATTGATACCAAGTCTATGGAGCTTGAGCAAGAACCTTTGATGGTCATTTTTATCTAAGACCTTGCTAAAGTCCACGACTATAACGTCAGTTTGGCGTCCTTGGTTGAGGGCGTCATACAAATCCTGTGTGAATTGAATAAGCTGGGTTTCACAGCTTAGGCGACTACGAAAACAATGTTGATTTTGGAAAAGCTGGTTGTTTCTGTCGAGATGAGCCATGATGTTTGAGGTGA
Organism: Lucinisca nassula; assembly: GCA_963580285.1. NCBI lineage: Eukaryota > Metazoa > Mollusca > Bivalvia > Lucinida > Lucinidae > Lucinisca > Lucinisca nassula. Next base: position 101,034 of record CAUZLF010000508.1, on the reverse strand, counting down.
TGATATGTTCCATGACCTTGCAGCAAATACAGGTCAAGGAAATGGGCCGGTAATTTTCAGGTTTGAATTTGGGACCTTTTTCGTAAACCGATGTGACGAAGGCACATGGGACGAAGTCAGATGGGACTGTGCCTTCTATTAGGGAAGTGTGAAAGACGTCTGTAAGTATGGGAGCTATCTCATTGTGAAGTTCTTTTAAGATACGTGAAGAGAGGTGGTCTGGGCCTGCTGCCTTGCCAGGATTTAACTTGGGGAGTTGCTTTGAAACTCCGTTAACAGTAATGGTTATGTCCTGCATTAGGGGAAGAATCAATTCTTAGATACGAGGACGTTTGAGGGGCACAGGTCTCGTGAATACTGATCTAAACTGTTTATTAACCCTTGTCCTGCTGAGCCCGGATATGCCTTATTTTCCAAACAATGAAGATCCAGATCAGATGGCTTCTGACGAAGCCATCTGATCAGGATATACATTGTTTGCTATTCAGATTGTGAATATGTTGAAATAATTTGCATCAAGTTATCTGATTGGTTGATAATCAGTAGTGGGTGTTGCATATATGAATATTCAGCAGGACAAGGGTTAAGAATATTGGCTTTATCGGAAGGGTTAGTATGGTTGGAACCATTGAATTTCAGGCTGTTGATTTCTTTGCTATCAGCTTTCTGCTGCTTTAAAAACAGCCCCCGCCCATAGGGGCTTGAAGAAATATATGGGCTGCACTATGCTTCCGCGCAGAGCTGAATCCGGCCCGCACACTAAGCCTCTCCAGGAACTGCGGTGCGAGGAGGACTGTCCATGCTAATAAACCCTATTGGTTTCATTGGGCGAAAGGGCTTGTGATGTCATTTCATCTCAGTGTCGGGTAAAAGTCCCAAAAATTTGGAAGCAACGTCTCCAAAATGACCTTTACAGTGTTGACGGGGACGTTAAACCTCAAATCAAACAAACAAACAAAGATGGCTTCTTCAGAAGCCATCTGATCTTGATCTACACTGTTTCCAAAGATAGGGGTTGTCGTGAACAGCAAGATAAGAGTTAAGAATATTGGCTTTTTCGGAAGGATTAGTATGGTTGGTACCATTGGATTTCAGGCTGTTGATTTCTTTGCTGTCAGCTTTTTGCTGCTTTAAAAAGGTATGTACTCGATTAAAAACAGAGGGGCTGTCCTGCTGGTCAGTTGTGATTGATTCAATGTAGTCGTTACATGACTCTATTAATTTCCTTCAAATAGTGTGCCTTAAGAACTTAAATTTAGCTATTATGTTGTTGTTTGATCTGTTCTGTTTTAGTTTAGCATAAAGGCGGTCTCTCTTGTTCATGAGTGTTCATGAAGCGTTTGATAGGGCGTTTGACCCCTGGGTTTACAAAATTTAGTTGGAATATATTTGTCTGATAATATGTTAAGTTGGGCTTTGAAGTCAGACCATTTTGTGTTTGTGCCTGACTTTGACATGTTTTCTTGATATGTTTATTGGTAGTCCTTCATATCCCTCCTTATTTCGCAAACACGCCTATACAAATACATTGCCACCTTTATTGCCGAAAAAATGAAAATTTTATGATGAAAAATTGTGATATTTTTCTTATTTCTGCTCAAAATATAGATTGTGGGCACTTGTTAGAACCGCCTCATCGATGTAATGTATCTCATTGTGTACAGCTATCCTTTGTATAAATCACGACAGAGTGTAATGGCGAGGATTGTGGTCATGTAAAGTCGATTTAAGCTACGTCATAGTCACGGGACTAAAGTGTTAAGGAACACTAAATTTGATTGTCAAAATCCTCCACTTCGTGATCTCGTGTGCGACACATACGTAACAAAGCTAAATGCGTTAAAAATCGGTTTCTAGGTTTATTTTGCATGCTATTTCTGTCTTTTTCGAGATTACTCAAGAAAACCTAGATTTTTACGATGTTATGGGACACACATTCGTTCACCGGCTAGCCCAAAATTCACGTAACGGGCCAAACGAGGCACTCACCAACACTGGAATTGGACTGAATTCAGCTAAACAACCACAAAAATTAACTTTCACTTCAAAACAAAGGTTTTGAGGACACAAACATTTTGGTACAAGTTTTATGAAAATTGACTGAGTGGTTTAGAAGTTATGACCTTTTGAACATTTCACAAATTCTGGTTTTGTTAGTCCAGAACGAGGCTGTGAGTAAATGACGTCATAAACTCAAAATTGGAAAACTTTGAATTACAGCGATTCTCGTGCAATAAAACAGCAATAAATAGTTAAGTATGCATTCCATTTATTCAATGCGATGATAATTTACTGTTTTTAAGTTCAAAATCTGAAAAGTATGCTGTAAATTATTATTTTTCTATTTTGGTCACGTGACTAGATAAACGAAATGGCGGCCCCACAGACAGCAATTGTAAAATGTTCAAAAGGTCATAATTTCAAAACCGCTCAACCTATTTTCATAAAATTTGTACCAAAATGTTCGCCTCATCAAAAACAATATTTTAAAGTGACGGTTATTTTTTGTGGGTGTTTCCCTTTAGGGCATTTTATAACAATGCATGTTTACGGCCCCAATAAGCAGTGACCGAAAAATGATATGAGACACACAACAGTCTGTTCAGATATGATACACACATGACCGGTCAGTTACTTGTAACAGGCTTTCAGATTTGTTGTTCTTTGTAAAACGGGTTGGTAATGGCTTGCCCAATTACTAGGGTCTTTCATCTCTACTGGGGTGATGTTCCGCTTATAATGAGGCGCCATTTAACTAACGAGGCTATTACTGAATAACAGGTCTAAAGGAATTTCATTGGTTGAATTGACGCTTTTACTAAATTTTCTCAAATTCAGTTTTACTAAAATCCATTAAAATGCAAATTAAGAAACGATCCACATTGCCTATTGGTTCTCTGTAGAGAATAGGGAAGGGGTCTCCTGTCATTTGGTGAAAAAAAATGTAAAAAACTAAATATTATTCATGAAAACCTAAAAACATAATCCCCCCCCCCCCCACACACACACCCACACACACACACACAAAACAGTCAAAAAGAGAATTTTATCTTAAATAATAAAATAAAAAACAAAGATAATTTCCAAATATTGGTTTAGATGCCTCACCAAAAAAGACTTTAACTTTAAGCCTATTCGCTTAATTATAATACACTTGGACCAACGATCTGTCTTCATGTGCACTTAAAAAAAAACACATGTCCAACGATCTGCCTAGAAGTGCAATTAAAAATGTCCAGCGATCCGTCTACATGTGCAATTTTCGTTCGTTCGTTTAGGTTAATAAAAATCAAAAATGAGTTCCTTTAAGAGCAATGAAAACATTCATAAGAAAGAAGATGGGTCATACTACGTAGTTTCGGCTAATAAAGCCTCATCAGTGACCCTACAATGATCCGACAATGAAAGCCAGAGGAAACATACTGCAAATTTGCGAATTTCGAATAGGCAGTCGATTCAAAGACTGATATAAATCAAAATGGGGTCCAAATAATTAAAAACCTGTCTAGAATATGAGTCTAAACCAATAATTTATTTCTGATTTCTCAGAATATCAAGTTCACGCTGATCTCAAAGGACCAAAAGTAAAATATAAACTGCACTATGGTTGATGTACGGGGAGACGTTTTACGGCCGCCACACGGCACAACACCAGCTGCAGTGAAGGCAAGTAAAAATCAAAAATGAGTTCCTTTAAGAGCAATGAAAACATTCATAAGAAAGAAGATGGGTCATACTACGTAGTTTCGGCTAATAAAGCCTCATCAGTGACCCTATAATGATCCGACAACGAAAGCCAGAGGAAACATACTGCAATTTTGCGAATTTCGAATAGGCAGTCGATTCAAAGACTGATATAAATCAAAATGGGGTCCAAATAATTAAAAACCTGTCTAGAATATGAGTCTAAACCAATAATTTATTTCTGATTTCTCAGAATATTCACGCTGATCTCAAAGGACCAAAAGTAAAATATAAACTGCACTATGGTTGATGTACGGGGAGACGTTTTACGGCCGCCACACGGCACAACACCAGCTGCAGTGAAGGCAAATAAAAATCAAAAATGAGTTCCTTTAAGAGCAATGAAAACATTCATAAGAAAGAAGATGGGTCATACTACGTAGTTTCGGCTAATAAAGCCTCATCAGTGACCCTATAATGATCCGACAACGAAAGCCAGAGGAAACATACTGCAATTTTGCAAATTTCGAATAGGCAGTCGATTCAAAGACTGATATAAATCAAAATGGGGTCCAAATAATTAAAAACCTGTCTAGAATATGAGTCTAAACCAATAATTTATTTCTGATTTCTCAGAATATTCACGCTGATCTCAAAGGACCAAAAGTAAAATATAAACTGCACTATGGTTGATGTACGGGGAGACGTTTTACGGCCGCCACACGGCACAACACCAGCTGCAGTGAAGGCAAATAAAAATCAAAAATGAGTTCCTTTAAGAGCAATGAAAACATTCATAAGAAAGAAGATGGGTCATACTACGTAGTTTCGGCTAATAAAGCCTCATCAGTGACCCTATAATGATCCGACAACGAAAGCCAGAGGAAACATACTGCAATTTTGCAAATTTCGAATAGGCAGTCGATTCAAAGACTGATATAAATCAAAATGGGGTCCAAATAATTAAAAACCTGTCTAGAATATGAGTCTAAACCAATAATTCATTTCTGATTTCTCAGAATATTCACGCTGATCTCAAAGGACCAAAAGTAAAATATAAACTGCACTATGGTTGATGTACGGGGAGACGTTTTACGGCCGCCACACGGCACAACACCAGCTGCAGTGAAGGCAAATAAAATCAAGGCTTTTTATGTCTGCCATGGTCAAGCGGACAGAACTCCATAGCTCCACAACTAGACATATGTTAAGTGCTTCTGGGCTGCAAATCGTGGCAGTTTGTCCAACAAGAGCAAATGAGGTTGAGCTGCCGGTGCCCGATCATAGAAAAATGAAGCACTGCCTGTTTTTTTTTTTGGAATTTAAAAGGCTGATCGAAAAATGAGCCGAAAATGTGTAGAAATCAGTGCCAATACGACTGCAAATCGTGATTTCTATACTTTGCTCATGAGCGATAAGTGATTCAATAGTGCTCTTTGTTTTTGCTTGATATTGGCCATTTGACTAAGGCTGCAAATGGAGCATGCCTATGCAGGTTTCCATGCAGGAACACACACGGCTTAAAGTTCAGAGGAAGAAGACTGGTCGCAAGTCTTGCTTTCAACACTGAGACAACATATGATATAAGATAAAAATGGTTATGATAATGATAATAGTAAAAGTTAAAGATGACAATCATAATAATAATGATAAAGACTTACTATTTACATGCTGAAAAGGATGGTGAAAATTATACTAGGAAAAGACAGGCTTAAAATATGATTATTATAATCAGAATGAAAACCGTACGAGAACATAGTTTTTCATGGAAGTTATGAATATGATTAAGTTGATTCTTGACATACTATTTACATGCTGAAAAGGAAGGTGAAGATTATACAAAGACAAGACAGGTTTTATGTACAGTGTCAGCGGAGAGATCTGAAGAGAAGATTATATGGAAAGGGAAAGAAGAGACCCTTAATTTGCTATATTTTTCTTCTTCAAATCCAGCTTTGAAGTGGTTTTTTTTTGTTTTTTTTTCCAAGATTTTTTTTTTGTGGACATTGCTGAGGGTAAACATATGTTAATACAATAGATACTTAAAAACAAAAGACCAGACATGTGGCAAAATAGTTTGATGTAATTTTGGAACCAGGGACCTAATTCTTATCAAAGAAACTAGACAACAATATCATTACTCATGTATAAAGGTGTTGTCTTTGGCCAGCTGTAACACTTGATGTGAAAACTGTTGAGCCTTTGAAGATTTTTTCTTTTGTATTCAGACTTGTGTGGAGTTAGGCTGATCATACCAATTGTTATTAATATCATCTGTAGACAGATTGTTAATATGTTTGGTTGGACAAAAGATCCTAAATTGATTTGAAAAACATAGCTGACAAACAAGCTGCTTATGCAAGTGGCTGATTAATACATTTATTGAATTTTTCAAATAATAGATCTTAAAACACAAATGGATGTATAAAGTTTGGATAGGTAATTATAGAAACATGATTGATTACCTCTGGTGTGTGACAGAACTGTTAATAGCTTAATTGCTTTTAATACTCTGTTGCTAAATGGCCCCTGGTTTCCACGAGAAGAAGAGAAATAGACAGAGGAAAAAAAAAGCCAAAAAGTAAACAAAACAAACACACTCACATACAAAATTTGGAAAGTTTTAGCTTTCACACCAATTAATCCTTGTCCTGCTGAATATTTAAACATACCACACCCACTACTGATTATCAGCCAATCAAATTACTTGATGTAATTTATTGCTACAAATTCATAAACTGTCTGCCAAATAGTGTAGATCCTGATCAGATGGCTTCTTCAGAAGCCATCTGATCTGGATCGTCATTGTTTGAAAGACAAGGCATATCCGGTCTCAGCAGGACAAGGGTTAAGCAATCATACTAGCCGCATTGACCATCAAACAGACACATACCGGTATAGAGATTCATTCAATGACATCAAATATGGATGTTTGTGTACATACATACAGCTACTGATTATTTAGAGGATTGGCCTGCAATAATTTATCGGAAATAAATTATTGGTTTAGACTCATATTCTAAACAGGTTTTTAATTATTTGGACCCCATTTTGATTTATATCAGTCTTTGAATCGACTGCCTATTCGAAATTCGCAAAATTGCAGTATGTTTCCTCGGGCTTTCTTTGCCGGATCATTACAGGGTCACTGATGAGGCTTTATTAGCCGAAACTACGTAGTATGACCCATCTTCTTTCTTATGAATGTTTTCATTGCTCTTAAAGGAACTCATTTTTGATTTTTACTTGCCTTCGCTGCAGCTTGTGTTGTGCCGTGTGGCGGCCGTAAAACGTCTCCCCGTACATCAACCATAGTGCAGTTTATATTTTACTTTTGGTCCTTTAAGATCAGCGTGAATATTCTGAGAAATCGGAAATAAATTATTGGTTTAGACTCATATTCTAAACAGGTTTTTAATTATTTGGACCCCATTTTGATTTATATCAGTCTTTGAATCGACTGCCTATTCGAAATTCGCAAAATTGCAGTATGTTTCCTCGGGCTTTCATTGTCGGATCATTACAGGGTCACTGATGAGGCTTTATTAGCCGAAACTACGTAGTATGACCCATCTTCTTTCTTATGAATGTTTTCATTGCTCTTAAAGGAACTCATTTTTGATTTTTATTTAGTGATTGCCCCTCTCTTCGTTGTTTCACCGTACTACAGCTTCATATACCATTGAATTAAGCAAGTTATATTTTTAATTTCTAAATGCCCTATTCTATTGATTTACTTTCCCATTTTTATGATTAAAGTGGTACACGATTCAAGCTCGCCCCACTGGAAAGCGGGTGAGGTCAGTAACTAATCGAAAGTAGAAAGTTTAGCCCACTAACATCCTTGCATCTAGGTATAGATATAATGAATATAGTAAAATTAAGGTTCCTTTTGATTTGTTTTCCCAATTTTATGATGATAGTGGTACGCGATTCAAGCTCGCCCCGCTGAAAGCGGGGGAGGTCAGTAACCAATCGAAATAAGAAAGTTTTGTCCACTATCATCCCTGCATCTTGGTATTGATATAATGAATATGGTAAAATTAAGGTTTTCCCACTTTTATGATGATAGATGTACGCGATTCAAGCTCGCCCCGCTGAAAGCGGGGGAGGTCAGTAACCAATCAAATTAGTAAGTTTTATCCTCTATCATCCCTGCTTTTTGTTTAAATAATAGATTGGTAGTTTGTATTTTTACTGTATGTAAAAACTGCTTCCCTTATTTCAAATGAATATTTTTTTGTTTGGATTCAGTAGCAGTTTTACACTTAAATTAGTATCTGCTAACCCCTGTATACTATTGATGGTTTCATTAAGCATTTTCCTGTGTTCATTATGTTGGGAGCAGTGGAGAAAATAATGAGCTGTGTCCTCTATATCCCCACAATGAGGACATAGAGGGTCCATCTCATTATGATTATGGTTATTTGCTTTAAGTCCATTATGCCCTAGCCTTAATCGGGTATATGCTCTATCCATTTGCCTACTATTTGAGTACTGAGCGATCTTCGTTGGAAGCGTGCTGTCAAGTTCCCAACGCTGACCGATGCCCATATTGTGCCCACTGTGATGCCCATTTCTTCCTTACTTGACGTTTAATAATTGAATATACTTCATTTTTGCTGAGCTTTATATCTAGCGGTTTGCCTGTTTTAGACCCTAACTTAGCTGCCTTATCCGCTAATTCATTGCCCTCAATATTGCAATGTGATGGGCACCATTCCGATATAATATTCAGATTTTTATTGATAATTTTATCAATAAGGCATTCAATTTCTAGGAGGATATCTGGTCTAGAATTACATGTTCGAGAAGTAAGAGTCTGTATCGCACTTAAGGAGTCTGTCAGTATTACTGACTTGTGTGGTTGGTTTTCTTCGACCCATTTAAGGGCTTCCCTTATTCCAATTGATTCTGCAGTGAAGACAGTAAGATTCCCATTTACTTTATATTGTTTCGTAATCCTTAACTCTGGTATAGTAAAAGCACATCCTGTGAGAGAATTTTCTTCATCTTTACTTCCATCTGAATAAATTTGCAATACAGAATTGTACTTTTCTCAAATGTGTATTTTAGCCTTGCATTCGACAGCCTTAATATTATCTGTCTTTTTATTAATTTCGCCTGACAGTGTAGCTTTTGGTTTGATTGACCTGAGAGCGAATTTACTTCTATATATTAGTTCTTGTATTTGAATATCTGGTATATTGTATTCTTTTTTAAGATCTTTCACAGCAATGACATAAGGTATCTTTTTCTTTACTGGCTTTAATTCAGTTTCGTAGACAGAGTGTCCAAACAGTTCATTCGGCGGTAATTTGTTACCATGTGGAATTGACCTTGCCCAATATTTTAGTATCATCTCTTCTCTTCTGAGATTTAGCGGTAAGACATTACATTCAACTTCTACAGATACATTTGATGTTGATTTGTATGCCCCAGTTATGATTCTAAGAGCTGCGGATTGTATTTGGTTTAACCTGTTCAGCTGAGATGAGCTTGCTGTTGTTGCATAGGCTTGACAATCATAGTCTAGTTTGCTTCTGATTAAGGTTTTGTACAACATCAGTAGAGTTTTTTTATCAGCACCATATTTGGTTCCAGAAATGAACCGCATTAGATTGAGATCTTTCTTGCACCTTTCTAGGAGTGAATCAAAATGAGAATTCCAGTTTAGGTTGCTATCAAAGGTTATCCCTAATAATTTTGCCTGCATTTTGTATTCAATGGTTTTGATCCCAATTTTTAATTTAGGGATGTCTTCAGATGGTAGTTTTCCATAGTTATAGACTACATACTCAGTTTTTTTCTGCAGATATTTTTATCCCCCATTCCTCTGCCCATGATTCAATCTGAGCTAGGATTCTTTGGCACAGAACAGCTAAGTGCCCGAGGCTTTTAGCTGTTCTCCATGCCGCAGAATCATCGACATATTGTATAAGATCTGCATCAAAGTCCTTAAGTACATTATATTGAGTGTTTATTAGTACATTGAAAAGAATAGGACTTAGTACGCTACCTTGTGGGGATCCATTCTCTAATTTTCTGATTTCTGAAAGGTCTTGCCCTACCCTTACTTGTAGTCGTCTGTCACTTAAGAAATCCTTAATCCATGCTAACATTCTATCTTAATTTTTAAATTTTACTAGTTGGGATAGAACCCCATTAGTCCACATCATATCGAAGGCCTTTTCAAGATCTAGGAATATGCACATAAGAGCCCTGTCCTGCATTTTAGCTTTTAGTATAGAGGATTGCAGTTTCATGATTTGGTCTAAAGTTGATCGATTTTACTGTATCCAGACTGCGTTGGTGCCAAAAGATTATTGTTTTCTAAATGAGAAGTTAGCCTGTTTGTGATCATTGTTTCCATAATTTTGCAAATTGTTGATGTTAGAGAAATAGGTCTGTACGATCCTGCCTCATTTGGTGGTTTATTTGGTTTTAAAATGGGAATAATGGTCCCAAGTTCCCATTCATCCGGAAGTTTACCAACTGTCCACGATTTATTTATAAGACTTAATAACTGCAATTTTGCTTTCTCAGACAAGTTTTTCAGCATATCATAATGTACTGTGTCTGCCCCTGGAGATGTACTCTTTTTCTTGTTTAATGCGGTTTGGAGTTCTTTTATTGAGAACAGTTCATTATAAGCTTCATTGTTGACAGCACCAATGTTTTCTTTCACAGAGTTTATGACTTCGGGTTCGACTCTTAATTTCCTAGCCCTAAAATTTGGGTTCAGTTGTTCATCGCTGCTTATGTTTTGATAGTGGTCAGCCAACTTGTTAGCTTTATCTATATTTTCATGACCTCTGCCATTGGGTTGCTTGAGCACTTCAACTGGTTTGAATGGTTTTCCATTGAATTTCGCTATAACATGCCATATATATTTACTGCTCACCTCATGATTCAATTTAGAAATGTATTCTTGCCATTTTGCTACTCTAGTTCTATCAAGAAATTTTGTGCTTTCGGCCCTAGCTGTTATGTAGAGTTCTTTGAGATGAAAAGTACCATATTTCCTCCATTTTTATGCCTTATGTTTAGCCTTAACAACTTGTGTGCATTCCGGGATCCACCAGGGCAAGTGCCGGTGTTTTTTTCTCTTATTTTGAGCTGTTTTTGGTATTGTTTCATTGCATACAGATAAAAGTTCTGATACAAAATTTTCGTTGGATTCGTTTATTGTTATTTCATCATAGCTTATGTTGATTTTTTTGTCAGTTCACGAAAAAGAGTCCAGTCAGCTTCAGATAATTTCCAGCGGGGTATTTGATGTTGCGAAATACTCTTGTAGTTCTTATTAAGTATTGTGACAACGGGAAGATGGTCACTGCCTAGAGGGTCATCATGTACATACCACTGATGACCCTGACATGTACGCTTAGAAGCTAAAGTAAGATCAAGGGCAGAAGTGTGCCCTGTTGAAACATCAATGTGAGTTGCCTCGCCACTGTTTAGAATTATTAAATTGTTGTCATCGATGAAGTTTAAAATGTCCTTACTTTTGCTGTTTTCAGGACCAGTGAATGCGTCATCCCAGAGGCTGTCCCTTAAGTTGAACTCTCCTACCATTATGAAATTTTGGCTTACATGCCCTATTAGGTACTCGTAATCTTGTTTGGATATGAACTGTTTTCCATTAGTATAGAAATTAATTATATCAAGCTGAGAATTTGTACCAAAAATTCTTACAATTGCTGCCTCTACATTGTCATTTTGTTGCTGGTATTTGTTTTCTTCAGAATCTAAGCCCTCCTTCACAAAAATTGCTACCCCACCCCACTTTGATTGTCCTTACGTCTATAGGAAGTTGGTGCCTTGTACCCATTTAAGAAGAGAAGATTCTGGTTTGATTTATTCCAAGTTTCTTGTATACATGTAATTTCTGGGAGCTCTTCAAAAGAAAGAAGGAAATTGTAAAATTCTACCTTTTTGTGTTGCATGGAAAACCCACAGAGGCTGCGGGCATTCCTTTGACCAATGGTTAGTTTCTGACGTAAATTGCCTGAAATCATTACGGGTTATTTAGTTTATTGTGGACCTAGTTGGAGCGGTTTTACCTAGTGTAGCCCTTACTATTCCTACATTAAGGTCTAGAAGCCTCCGTGGTCGAGTTGTTACGCTACTCGCCTTGTAATCCAGGGATCGCAGGTTCGATCCCGGGCTTCTCCAGACTTTCGGATGAGTCTTTAAACCGAGGTCCCGTCTCCGTATGACCTTAGCTGTTGGTGGGACGTAAAACTGAAACACTCACTCACTACATTAAGGTCTGAGCCATGTCCATTCAGTTTTTTTTGTTCTCTAAAGTTTTGGCCGATTGTCTTACTCTAATCTTTCTTTGAGAATGTGGTGTTAAACCTTTACTGATTTTATTTTCTGTTTTCCGGAGTGTTTTTGCAGCTTTTGACCCCTTGCTGGTTTTCGTAACAGTTACATTTGCATATGATTTTGCCTGTCTTAGAGGGATAACAGACTGTTTGTTGATGGTGTCAACGCTACCTTTGGTTTCTTTTTCATTGCCCTGGCATAAATTAATTTCTTGTTCAGCCTCACTCGATAATTTTTTTTCATCAGGTTTGGGAACTGTTTCAGTTTCCCCTTTGTTCGAATTTTCTTTAGATTGATTAGATTGGCTGATTTGTTCAAACAATTCCGGCTGGTCTACGAGTACATCAATGAAAGCATTGCGTTCATTATCGTTTGATATGTCAGCAATTTTGTTCAGTTTTGTTGGATCAAGTATGACCTTAAGGATAGTTCGCAGTTGCTGTTTCATAACAAGATTGCCATTTGTACCATTTCCCCTAGGAACTCGATTGATTTGAAAATTGCCCATTGATACTTGTTCAGCTTTATCCTTTCTTTCTTTGCACTGGTTTGCTCCTAGCGGCCCTAAATGGGTTTCATTCAATTTCTGTTTGTTTGCTTCATTAAGACCATTATCTGACATATTTTGGTTAACTTCTGCTTGATGAGTAGTTTTCATTCTTTTCTGTTCCCATTCCTGTTTTATGACCTTATTTTTGTCCTCAATATTAGTTTTATATTTCAAATATACCGGGCAAAACCTGTAGTCTGCGGAGTGGCTTTCATTACAGTTGGCGCAATTTCTCGCAGCAGCAATGTGTCTTACTTTACACTCAGTAACATTGTGGTACAGCCTCCACAATGTATACAGGCAATGAAATTAGACCTACAGATACTGGCATAGTGTTCAAATTTCTGGCAACAAGAACATCTGATTATGTTATATAAAACTGGATTAACTGATACATTATGAGTGCCACAGTTAATCTCTAACGGAGCAAATTCTTTATTAAAGTGTAATATTGCTTTTCCTGTTGCCTTACCAAACCTGTTGAACAGTTTTTTAATTCCTACTATTTTATTGGAGCCTGCATGGAGCCAAGTTTTCAGTTGGTCTAGATTAAGGTCCAAAGGTATTTAGACAATTCCCTTGCTTGTTTTAATTGTGGGATTTGCCTGGCATTGGTTTCCATTGCTTTGATTTAGTCTGTTTTTCTGTGCCGTTTTGGTCTGGTTACGTTTTGTAGCCTAGGTGACAGATTATTAATCTTCATGTCCATTGCAGGTAGTTTTAAACTCTCAAAGTTAAAAGATTTGGCTTTATTGGCCAGCCCTATTCTTATCCTGAAGGAAAGTTTGTTGGTCAGGTCCATTGTGAAGTGTTCCCCAATGTGTTGCCGAAAGCTAGCTGCTAGTGTACGGGCATAGTCAGCTCTGAAGAGCTGATTTGATAATAAGGTAAATACCACATAGACATAACCGTTGCTGGTGGTTGGCGGACTCCGTGGTTCGGAAAAATTGTCGGCAAATGCTGATTTCCGGGACCTGACTGACTCCCAATCCATGCTACCCTAATCATCAATATACTCAAAATCATTGATTTGATTTTCGTTTTGACCCTGCTCAAAAGTGTCGCCTAGAGACTTTCTGGCTTGCTTAAATTTCTTGGCTTGGGGTTCATTATTATTTTCACTTAGCGGACTGTACTTATTGCTTATTTTAATGCCAAAATGTCTCTTACAAGACCCTGTGATTGGATTTAAGATTTCCCCTTTCCCTGCTTTTGTGAACTTGGTTGAAGTTGCCTTATATAAGGTTTTAGCGGCTGTTTCAGTCATTTCAATTGTTTTTGCAGCTAATGGTTTTGCCAATTTTGAAGTTGTACGTGTGATTTCCTTATACACCTGAGTGTCTAAAACCTTACTACTGTCTTCCTCTGTTTGAGATGGTTCAGACTGGTTATTGTTGGCAGTGAGTGACTGAGGAGTATTTTCCTCTAAAACACTACCTAATGAGGAGGATGTCTGCGAGATCTCAGTGACATTTTGACTTTGAATGTTTGTCACTGATTCTTCCTCATTTTCATTGTCAGCCTTTGGAATTGGCATGCTTGAACCTATAAGCTGTGCCTGGGTCATGTTTGGAAGGCTATTAGCTATTAGACAGTGCTATTAAATGAGATTTTAATAAAATGGAGAGATCCTACCTTGTTCAGAGTTTTATCACAAAGAAACTATCGAAACACACAGAGCACTCAGTCATACACTTAGTTGTCCTTACACACAGAGAATACTGGAACTATCCTAGTATACTTTCAAAACACTAAAATATTTTTCATAAAAACATAACTTCCATGAAAACAGTGAAAAAGAGAATTTAATCTTATATAGCAATATTTTAGAACTTTCCAATAATGGTTAAGATGCCACACAAAATAAAAAAAATAATTATTTTTAAATTTAAAACATATATTCACTTAATTATTATGCACATTCACAGGTGAACAGATTGAAGAAAATATTATGGTAATTATCCTATATCCTATTATTCTAGATAAACACGTCGAGTCAACTGAAGTGCTAAAGCTGGAATGCATGTGCAATTTTAATAAACTGAATATTCTAAATATCATCTCCAAAAACAAACTGATTTACGTTACATTTGAGTGATATGACTTAACATATTGAGTAAATTGGTTGTGATTGAGACAGACATACAGACGACAGACAAACAACCAGACATACAAACGGACAGGCAGACAAATTGACTGACTAACAGACAAACGGACGGACAATTAGACAGACAAATAAACATATTGACAGTCGAAATAAACTAATGAGTGTACTGACGGACAGGCGTCGAGTCAACGTTGGTTCCACGTCATGCCATCAACACCCACTCCAACTCACTTCAATGTTACATGACCGTTGGGATGAGAGAGAGAGAGAGAGAGAGAGAGAGAGAGAGAGAGAGAGAGAGAGAGAGAGAGTTTGACTGGCAAACTGACAGTAGACAGACTGACAACAGACAGACCGACTGACTGAATGACTGCCCAACAGACGAACGGACGGACAGTTAGACAGACAAATAAATATACTGACAGTCGAAAAAAACAAATGAGTGGACTGACAGACGGGTGTCGAGTCAACGTTGGCTCGACGTCATGCCATCGACACCCACTCCAGCTCACTTCTATGTCACGTGACCGTTGAGATGAGAGTCCCTGTATCCAAGAGGATATTGTAGAGCTAAGCTACTTTTTGTACCAATGGGATCTTCCTACTTATATATATCATGAGTCCATTTCAAAATTTAGGGGTGCCAGGGTGTCTTTTCTTCAAAATTAATTTGGAAAATGGCTGAACTTTTTGCAAACAGTGTTGGCCCTGGCCAGACGCCGCGTTCTGCGGCGTCTGATCTGGGCCTGCACTGTTTGCCACAAGTTACCCCTTTTGAGGTTTCCGGTACCAATTGGGCAGGGAAGGTTGAACAAATCTTCAAATCTACCAGATTTTATTGTAAAATCTTGCACTTGCGAAGGAGTGTTTCATTCGGTATCCGGACAAAACACACCCGGACATAACACCCCCTGCTCATTTTGGTATAGGTGAACGAAACCCCCTCAAGTTTTTTACAGGGTGGACATAACACCCCCTGCAACTTTTGACAGGGTGGACAAAACCCCCCTCGTAAGTTTTGCAAGGTGGACAAAATCCCCCCTATCATGTGGACAAAACCCCCCTTGGACAAAACCCCCTGATCCTAGATTGGGCACCTCACCAGTAGTTGAAGGGTGATCCTGTTACACACATAAACCAGGTATATAAGTTAAATCACTGTGTCAATACTTGGTCATTTTTATTATAACCTATCCAATTTCTGTTTTTTCTTTGTACCATGTTTAATCCAAAAGATTAAGAACCCTCCCACAGCTCCCACAGTATGATGTCTTAATAAAATGCTATAGATTAACAGAAAAATGACCCTACATAGTATTTTTTTGTATAATCTACACAATTTTAAGTTCCGTCTGAACTGTATCCAAAAGCTTTGTAACAGCTTGTCATTATCATATATTTCTTATTTTGGACTTCAAGTTTCTGATTTTTGAAGAAATTGAATAATGATAATATCCCTTCATCAATGCATCTTTAAGTTTCTTTATATTCTATGCTGGTATTTCTTCAAAAACCAGTACTTTTTGTCCAATTTCAAAACTTGGGTTCAATGAAATGATGACTATTTTCTATATTTTATTTAGCAATGAACAAATGTACATCAATAAGAAAGCATACATGTAACAGATCAAGCCTATGGTAATAATCCTAAGTGCAGACCCAGAAACGTTGCTGTTTTTGGACCCTGTATTGCGATGTAAAATTAATTCTGAATTAATTACAGCAACTTTTTCAGCTTCTGAAATTTTAGAGTCGCTGAAGTTTTAATACCTTTACACCCAATTCTGATATTTACTGCCAAATGCCAAATCGAAATTATGACAAGATGGCGGGCATGGTGGTGGTGACTCAGTGAAGGAACGATAATAATTATTTTATCTGCCTTTTACTGTTCAACCCAGAGTTTTTACTGATTCAGGAGCTTCATCAGTGTTTTAGCCTTGGTTTTAAACTTTCAGCTTGATGTGGAACTATCATTTTATCGAAATTTTTAATCTTCAAGTTATGCTGTAAAAGCCAAAAAGGCGCCAACGTACCTGCTTGTTGTGGCTTGGAAAATCTCAAAAAGGGGGGAAGTTAAGGAAGATTGAACTCAATATACAAGTGTTTCTACTCTTAATGATCATTCTGAAAACGTTGGAATTTTAAAATCTTTTAACTTTGTAATTTTAATTAAATTTTAACTTCGGAATTTGTCGGAACCTTACGTAATTGTACGTGGCAAAACAAGATGGCGGCGGCCATGAATGTAAGTGAGCAGCTGGAGGACACAAACATTTTAGGCATTCCCATTGTTAATAGACCCCCTCAACCCAACGTAACATAATTCCTGCCATAGAGATTGCTCAATTCTAAAGAATGATACAGACATTTGTATAGCATGCTGTGCAACAGAAAGTCAGTTAGCCCAACAGAAAGAAGTCTCAGCGTCCCAGTCGTGCGAAAAGAAGCCTGATCAGACAGAACACTTGCCTAAAGCCATCAATCAGTCAGGACATCTCCAGACAAGCAATAAACAGTCGAGTGGTAATGGTGCTACTAATGCAAGTATGAAGTAGCGCGAGCTGAGGCTACTGGAGAATAAGCTGCGCATATGGGAGGATGACCTTAAATTACGTGAAATAAAACTAACTGAACAGAATAAAGAAAATGGGCGACTAGAGGACTATGTCAATAAAATTGAAGCCCGTAATAATGAACTTCAGCAGACGGTCAGAACACTACAGAGGAAAATAGACCTATTAGAAGCTGACAATAAAAATGAATATAACCTTAATGTGGAAAGGAATAGCAGTTACAGACATGGGCAGCAGCCAGAAAGGTGTATGCATAGCAGGGCATGGCATAGCAATTGTACCGGTCAGGACAAGTCACAACCTCTAGCGGATAAACTGTTGACAGGTGTACGAGATCAAGTCACAAGTTTCATCCTGAACAGGGTCTCTCAACAGATTTCAGTTCTGGAGCAACAGTGTATTGAGCAGCCGCACAACAGTGAGCAACCACATGGCAGTAGTCAGATGCCTATACCTGGGATGTTCACATATCCAAATGCGACAGCAGGGCCAAAAAATCCTATTGAAGTACCCGTATTGAGACCTGTGAACGACCAGCATTATGCGACTGCATGTAGACAACCCTATCCACAACAAATACTGACCTCGACTCAATATACCCATCAGAAACCGGAAAATGTGGTTACAGGTAAACCGCAGAACTATTCCGCTCATCACCTAGACTCCAACAGAAATGTCGGACACTCTGTAGAAGGGACTAATCACCCCCAAACAAATCCAGCATATTATCAGGGACAACCGATAGTAATGGATCACTCTAGATTATATACACATAACACAGGGCCAAACTCAGTGAGCAGTACTCCTGTCCCATCGCCTTTTTTGTTCCAAATTGCCCCGCCGAAAATAATGAGATAGCAGAGGATAAGAATATTTTAAAACTTATGACTTTTAACTGTAAAAATGTGCAGACCTCTGATTTAGCTATTGAAGAATTAACGCCTAGTGCAGATGTGATCTTAATTCAAGAACATTGGCTTTTCGACTGTAAACTTCATACTTTGAATGAACTTAGTCAAATATACAATGGGGTTGGAAAAGCTGTTGATTCTGGTGATCCTATATTACCAGTTCAAATGCCGCATGGATACGGGGGAGTAGGTGTCCTTTGGACAAAAGATATAGATCACCTAATTCAGGTTAAACAAGACGGCGGAAATAGGATACAATGCATTGAATTGAAAGGACAAACTCCACTGCTGGTGATATCAGTATATATGCCATGCAAGGGACTAACAGATAATGTTGAAGATTTTAATGACTGCTTAGACCAATTGAATGAAATTATTCAACAATATTCGTCTACACATATTGTAGTCATTGTACGAGACTGGAATGAAGACTTGTATATTAATACCAAAACAGGCAGACAACTAAGTTTCAAAGACTATCCTGCTGCTGGTCATGTAATTACTGGCAATTTGAAAATTATTCCTGATTCTAGGATAAGGAATATAATTTCTAAAGGACCGAAATATCGGTTTCCTTCTAAAATTGATTTCAGTAAATGTAGAGATGAAATCGCTGCTTCCTTGAATGAATTCGGTAATCGATGGTGTAAGCGAGAGCATGTTGAGCATAAAGCCCTTAAGGACTGGAAACTTAGCATTTTAAAACTAGTGAATAAACGCATTTCTTTCTATTCTCAAAATAATAACTTATTACCTCCTAAGCCCAAGACGTCTTTACGTCATCTTAAACTAGGTATTCAAGAATTTCATAAGAGGTTTGTTTTGGCCCCTGCAGACAAGGCCGCTAAAAACGTCGTCGTTGTGTGACGGCTCCACTATGTTAACACGCTTAAGCAGGAGCTTGGTGGTACAAAGGCCTATGAACTTCAGCCTTTAGCTGAAGAGAGAGCTATAGTAGATAAACATGTTTGTCTTTCAGCCACCAAGTTTGCTGTGTGTGTGTACGAAGGCCAAGACAAGCTTCCTACGCTATACTGGTTACCAAAACTTCATAAAAAACCTTACAAAGCACGGTTTATTGCAAATTCTAGCTCTTGCACTACCACTGAACTTTCTAAATTATTAACTTCCTGTCTTACTTCTATTAAAACGCATAAAATTAAATATTGTGATAAAGTCTTTGAAAGATCAGGAAGAAATCTGTTTTGGTCTATAAAAAATTCGAATGAGGTTTTAAATAAATTGAAATCTAGACATTTTCGTGCTTCTAGTCTGTCTACCTACGATTTTTCCACTCTTTACACTACACTTCCTCATAATCTTATAAAAGAAAAGCTTAATGATTTAATTGAATGGGCTTTTCACAGAGAAGATTCTCTCTACCTTGCATGTAATGTCAGAAATGCATTTTTCACTTCTAAAGAGCATAATAATTTTACACTTTGGTCATGTCAGAAAGTGTGTGATGCCCTCACCTTTCTACTTGACAATATTTATATTAGATTCGGTACTAAGTTATTTAGACAAATTGTGGGTATTCCGATGGCTACTAATTGCGCACCTCTTGTGGCTGATCTGTTCTTGTATTGTTATGAAAGAGACTTCATTTTGTCGCTTTCCATTGATAACCAATCTGAAATTATTGAAGCTTATAGCTCTACTTCTAGATATTTAGATGATTTATTAAATATAGATACTACCTATTTTGATGGTTTGATCAGTCAGATTTACCCCCTAGAACTTCAGTTAAATATAGCAAATTCTTCTGATACCGAGGCCCCGTTTTTGGATTTACATCTAACTATTGTAGATGGATTTGTTTCGTGCAAAATTTATGATAAACGCGATGACTTTGATTTTGAGATTGTAAATTTTCCTTTGTTGGATGGTGATGTTCATCGTGCGCCATCCTATGGCGTTTATATTTCGCAATTAATTCGATTTGCTAGAGTGTGTAGTCATGTAACTGACTTCAACACACGTAATAAATTATTAACGGCTAAACTCCTTAATCAGGGTTATCGGTACCATAAACTACGCAAAGCCTTTTCAAAATTTTATAGACGCCATTCTGATTTAATTGCAAAATTCAATATTGGACTTAAATCTCTTCTGCAACAAGGTCTATTGGAACCCGAATTTTATGGTGACTTAGTATATAAATTCAGAAAAATATATAACCGCAATGACTTCAGCACCCAATTTCGTAAAATCATTCTTCGATATAAAAAGATTGGGTACAACATGGATATTATACGACAGACTGCATGCATGGTAGTTAACCCAATCACGGTTGGCAACTTTGCTTCCCTCTTTAATTGCACGCCGGTGGGTCAGGCCTCAGATTCTATGACGGCTCCAACGTAAAGGCTTATTGTAAATAAGAGAGATAATGTTGGTTGGTGCCTGATGCTCTGTCTCTGGTCGGGCTCATCGGAGTCTAACTGTTGGTTTTCTTTTGCTCCAGCATTTCAGTGGTTTCTTGCTGTCGAGTCCTCACCGTTGTCTCACCTCTGTGGTTCTTTGATTTTTGTGTTCACGGGGATGTTGCACTGATGAGTTAGGAGGCCTTCATGCGGACTGAACAAATTATTTGTCTAAATCGCGACGGAAGTAAGGGCGAGGATTGTTGCCACGTAAAATCGATTTAAGCCCCCCAGTGGAAATCTTCCACTGACCGTTCCAAGGCGGCTCTTCTGTGGCGATTTATTTATGTTGTTGTTTGTTACTTACTGTGTGTATCACTTGTGTCTTTTAATTTTGGATGGCCATATGGCCATTTTGTGGGAAAGTAACTGTCCTTATGGCCTTCCTTTGTTTAGGTTTCCTTTATGGTCTGGTCGCTTAATGTTTGTATTTCTTTCCCTTTGGTGTCTTTTATGAGTGGAGTAAGTTAATGTATCAATTCCTGATCTTTGTTTTACTTCTACTTTTTATAAGGGAAAATGACTTAACTACTACACAGACACAGAAAACGTACATAAACCCTAGAAGTGCAGAAACGTCAACCTTAGACTATATATTATATCCAAAGACATTCAGTGATTGTATAGGAGAAATTAGGGTGCTTGATAATCTGAAAGCAAACGTATCTGATCATCTACCTGTGGGATGTAGCATTAGATATGAAATGGATAAAGCTCAACTTAGTCAAAAGTCGAGGGAAATACCTATCAAAATGAAATGGGAGAAGTTGGACAAAGACCTCTATATAAATACCATACAAAATTCTCTGGAATGCATAGAAACTAATTACAGTACTTTAGCTGCAATTGATACGGCGACCAGAAAGATTAACAAT
Source organism: Lucinisca nassula (assembly GCA_963580285.1). Taxonomy (NCBI): domain Eukaryota; kingdom Metazoa; phylum Mollusca; class Bivalvia; order Lucinida; family Lucinidae; genus Lucinisca; species Lucinisca nassula. The sequence goes on along the minus strand of CAUZLF010000508.1, from coordinate 79,571 downwards.
ATCTTAGAGGAGGCAGCAACATTAGCAGCCCCCAAAGGGAAAAGGCTGAAACGGCGTACCTCTAAACTAAAAGTCTGGACCCCTGAAATCCAGGAAGCAGTCAAAGCCAAGAAGAAAGCGTTTCACACCTGGAAACAAGCAGGCAGACCAGATAGTACTATTGATCAAACACTTCTACAAAAGAAATATACAATTAGTGCCCTACGGCAAGCTATCAGGTTCGAGTATAGTAAAAAGCAGACTCAAATTAGACAGGAAATACTTGATTCCAGAACAAGAGATTCAAACCTGTTCTATAAGCTTATAAATAGACAGAGAGGCAAATTAAGCAACTGTATCAATGAATTGCATGTAGGAAATGACATATTCCAAACAGAAAATTTTAAGCGATTAGCCACTCCTCAACATTGTTCAAACTTCGACTCTGAATACCAGAAGCTAGTACAACTGGAATTTAACCAGATTGCAGACATATGTGAACATGAAAAGGACTTTACTACAATTACTCCTGAAGAAGTAACAAAAGCAATTAAATCTCTCAATACTGGCAAGTCAGGCGATATTTTCAATATTAAGGCTGAGCATTTTGTTTATGCTGTCAATATGGTGGAGCCGGTCTTGGTCACTCTGTTCAATGCCATGATGGAAATTGGTCTTGTTCCAGACTGCATGAAGCTTGGAGTGCTGACACCAGTCTTCAAGAGAAAAGGATCCAACTTTTCCACTGGGATTTAATGACAACATTTATCATGAGGGTAATATTTCCAGAATGCCGGACTTTGATATTTTCTCACTCCTGGAATGTCGAAAACGCAGAACTAGATCTCACGGCACCAGGAAAAATGGTAACTTTAAACGTAAATCACGTGCGTTTAAACGAAACAATACTAGACTGAAGTGACTGTCAATTATATTATTAAATCATGGACGCCACTCTATGCTTTCATTTTTTAGTTCATTACCCGTTTCTGTTTTACGTCTTCTGGACACCGAGGCGAATAAATTCTACGACAGTTCTCATCAGTTATATGATGCCGCTCTTTTAACTAGAGGCTATACTCAGCATACTCTCCGTCCTTACATTGATTCTGAAATTAATCATAAACGCCATTTCTTCAAAATATCCTTCATTAATAAGGGTATGGATTTTATAGATTTGCCCAGTATCTTCCGTGAGAGATCGGTGCTTTCTTCCATTCCTGCTTATTTTCAAAATACTGAAACACCTATAATTTGCTATAAATATAACAAACCTGTTAGATCTATCATTTTTAATTTCAATAAACTTGTTTCAGATCTTGATATTGATACTAATACTCCTGATTCATGTGATTGTAAAAAACTCAAAGTATTGCTATCCTGCTGCTGGTCATGTAATTACTGGCAATTTGAAAATTATTCCTGATTCTAGGATAAATAATATAATTTCCAAAGGACCGAAATATCGGTTTCCTTCTAAAATTGATTTCAGTAAATGTAGAGATGAAATCGCTGCTTCCTTGAATGAATTCGGTAATCGATGGTGTAAGCGAGAGTATGTTGAGCATAAAGCCCTTAAGGACTGGAAACATAGCATTTTAAAACTAGTGAATAAACGCATTTCTTTCTATTCTCAAAATACTAACTTATTACCTCCTAAGCCCAAGACGTCTTTACGTCATCTTAAACTAGGTATTCAAGAATTTCATAAGAAGTTTGTTTTGGCCCCTGCAGACAAGGCCGCTAACAACGTCGTCGTTGTGTGACGGCTCCACTATGTTAACACGCTTAAGCAGGAGCTTGTTGGTACTAAGGCCTATGAACTTCAGCCTTTAGCTGAAGAGAGAGAGCTATAGTAGATAAACATGTTTGTCTTTCAGCCACCAAGTTTGCTGTGTACGAAGGCCAAGACAAGCTTCCTACGCTATACTGGTTACCAAAACTTCATAAAAAACCTTACAAAGCACGGTTTATTGCAAATTCTAGCTCTTGCACTACCACTGAACTTTCTAAATTATTAACTTCCTGTCTTACTGCTATTAAAACGCATGTAATTAAATATTGTGATAAAGTCTTTGAAAGATCAGGAAGAAATCTGTTTTGGTCTATACAAAATTCGAATGAGGTTTTTTTTGGTGCCTGATGCTCTGTCTCTGGTCGGGCTCATCGGAGTCTAACTGTTGGTTTTCTTTTGCTCCAGCATTTCAGTGGTTTCTTGCTGTCGAGTCCTCACCGTTGTCTCACCTCTGTGGTTCTTTGATTTCTGTGTTCACGGAGATGTTGCACTGATGAGTTAGGAGGCCTTCATGCGGACTGAACAAATTATTTGTCTTAATCGCGACGAAAGTAAGGGCGAGGATTGTGGCCACGTAAAATCGATTTAAGCCCCCCAGTGGAAATCTTCCACTGACCGTTCCAAGGCGGCTCTTCTGTGGCGATTTATTTATGTTGTTGTTTGTTACTTACTGTGTGTATCACTTGTGTCTTTTAATTTTGGATGGCCATATGGCCATTTTGTGGGAAAGTAACTGTCCATATGGCCTTCCTTTGTTTAGGTTTCCATTATGGTCTGGTCGCTTAATGTTTGTATTTCTTTCCCTTTGGTGTCTTTTATGGCTGGAGTAAGTTAATTGTATCAATTCCTGATCTTTGTTTTACTTCTACTTTAAATAAATTGAAATCTAGACATTTTCGTGCTTCTAGTCTGTCTACCTACGATTTTTCCACTCTTTACACTACACTTCCTCATAATCTTATAAAACAAAAGCTTAATGATTTAATTGAATGGGCTTTTCACAGAGAAGATTCTCTCTATCTTGCATGTAATGTCAGAAATGCATTTTTCACTTCTAAAGAGCATAAGAATTATACACTTTGGTCATGTCAGAAAGTGTGTGATGCCCTCACCTTTCTACTTGACAATATTTATATTAGATTCGGTACTAAGTTATTTAGACAAATTGTGGGTATTCCGATGGGTACTAATTGCGCACCCCTTGTGGCTGATCTGTTCTTGTATTGTTATGAAAGAGACTTCATTTTGTCGCTTTCCATTGATAACCAATCTGAAATTATTGAAGCTTTTAGCTCTACTTCTAGATATTTAGATGATTTATTAAATATTGATAATACCTATTTTGATGGTTTGATCAGTCAGATTTACCCCCTAGAACTTCAGTTAAATAAAGCAAATTCTTCTGATACCGAGGCCCCGTTTTTGGATTTACATCTATCTATTGTAGATGGATTTGTTTCGTGCAAAATTTATGATAAACGCGACGACTTTGATTTTGAGATTGTAAATTTTCCTTTTTTGGATGGTGATGTTCCTCGTGCGCCATCCTATGGCGTTTATATTTCGCAATTAATTCGATTTGCTAGAGTGTGTAGTCATGTAACTGACTTCAACACTCGTAATAAATTATTTACGGCTAAACTCCTTAATCAGGGTTATCGGTACCATAAACTACGCAAAGCCTTTTCAAAATTTTATAGACGCCATTCTGATTTAGTTTCAAAATTCAATATTGGACTTAAATCTCTTCTGCAACAAGGTCTATCGGAACCCGAATTTTATGGTGACTTAGTATATAAATTCAGAAAAATATATAACCGCAATGACTTCAGCACCCAATTTCGTAAAATCATTCTTCGATATAAAAAGATTGAGTACAACATGGATGTTATACGACAGACTGCATGCATGGTAGTTAACCCAATCACGGTTGGCAACTTTGCTTCCCTCTTTAATTGCACGCCGGTGGGTCAGGCCTCAGATTCTATGACGGCTCCAACGTAAAGGCTTATTGAAAATTAGAGAGATAATGTCGGTTGGTGCCTGATGCTCTGTCTCTGGTCGGGCTCATCGGAGTCTAACTGTTGGTTTTCTTTTGCTCCAGCATTTCAGTGGTTTCTTGCTGTCGAGTCCTCACCGTTGTCTCACCTCTGTGGTTCTTTGATTTTTGTGTTCACGGAGATGTTGCACTGATGAGTTAGGAGGCCTTCATGCGGACTGAACAAATTATTTGTCTAAATCGCGACAGAAGTAAGGGCGAGGATTGTGGCCACGTAAAATCGATTTAAGCCCCCCAGTGGAAATCTTCCACTGACCGTTCCAAGGCGGCTCTTCTGTGGCGATTTATTTATGTTGCTGTTTGTTACTTATTGTGTGTATCACTTGTGTCTTTTAATTTTGGATGGCCATATGGCCATTTTGTGGGAAAGTAACTGTCCTTATGGCCTTCCTTTGTTTAGGTTTCCATTATGGTCTGGTCGCTTAATGTTTGTATTTCTTTCCCTTTGGTGTCTTTTATGGGTGGAGTAAGTTAATTGTATCAATTCCTGATCTTTGTTTAACTTCTACTTTGGATGCAAAAAGTTACAGAGGGATAACAATTACACCTACCATAGCCAAAATCTTGGAATCAGTCCTAAGAGAGAGAATAAAGCCTATAATCATGGAAAATCAAAACAATCTGCAGCCGGGATTTACTGAAGGGTCATCCGCAATGAACTGCTCACTCATACTGGAAGAGTATATCAGAAATAATAAAGTAGAAGTAAGACAAAGATCAGGAATCGATACAATTAACTTACTCCACCAATCAAAGACACCAAAGGGAAAGAAACACTAACATTAAGCGACCAGACCATAATGGAAACCTAAACAAAGGAAGGCCATAAGGACAGTTACTTTCCCACAAAATGGCCATATGACCGTCCAAAATAAAAAGACACAAGTGATACACACAATAAGTAACAAACAACGACATAATTAAACCGCCACAGAAGAACCGCCTTGGAACGGTCAGTGGAAAGATTTCCACTGTGGGGCTTAAATCGATTTACGTGCCCACAATCCTCGCCCTTACTTCCGTCGCGATTTAGACAAATAATTTGTTCAGTCCGCATGAAGGCCTCCTAACTCATCAGTGCAACATCTCCGTGAACACAAAAAATCAAAGAACCACAGAGGTGAGACAACGGTGAGGACTCGACAGCAAGAAACCACTGTAATGCTGGAGCAAAAGAAAACCAACAGTTAGACTCCGATGGGCCCGACCAGAGACAGAGCATCAGGCACCAACCAACATTACCTTGAATTAGATCTCTCTAATTCTCAATAAGCCTTTACGTTGAGGCCGCCATAGAATCTGAGGCCTGACCCACCGGCGTGCAATTAAAGAGGGAAGCAAAGTTGCCAACCGTGATTGGGTTAACTATCATGCATGCAGTCTGTCGTATAACATCCATGTTGTACCCAATCTTTTTATATCGAAGAATGATTTTACGAAATTGGGTGCTGAAGTCATTGCGGTTATATATTTTTTTGAATTTATATACTAAGTCGCCATAAAATTCGGGTTCCGATAGACCTTGTTGCAAGACTCTAGGAAACCCACATATGTAGCATTCCTAGATGCTAAATCCGCATTCGATGTTGTCAACCATAGCAGCCTGCTACGTAAAGTCTACCATCTAGGGATTGAAGGCGCACACTGAAATCTGATCAACAGTCTCCATAAAGACGCCCGATCGGTTATTAAGTGGGATGGGTGTTAATCAGAGCAATTTGAAATACAGCAAGGTGTAAGGCAGGGAGGAGTATTAAGTACTGATCTTTATAAGATCTACGCGAATCCGTTGCTCGACAGGTTGGAGAAAATTGACGACGGAGCAAAAATCGGAGACATTGGCTGCGCAGCACCGGCATGTGCGGATGATGTGGTTGTGGCCAGCTCGAAACCTGATCCACTGCAGTCGCTCATTAACACCTCAGCAGACTATGGTTCCATGGAGCACTATGAGTTTCAGTTGGCTAAAAGTGTCATATTAAAGATAGATGCAGCTGAAGAAGATCAAGACTATGTGTGGACCCTTAATGGGGAGCCCATGCCAGTAGTCACAGAGAGCATGCATGTTGGTATACTGCGGTCAGCATCGACACAGACAACAGCTGTAGCAGAAAATGTTAAGAAAGCCAGACGAACCCTCTACAGTCTGATGCCATCTGGATGTCATGGCCATAACGTCTAGACCCTGAGACTACAATACATCTGCTTCAGACGTACGTTCTCCCCACTCTGATATATGGAATGGAGGTAGTGCTTCCACAAGGGAAACATTTAGACACACTCGAGAAGTTCTACAAAAAGTACCTGAAGTTGCTGTTATCCCTTCCAATTACTACAGCAGACCCGGCAGTTTAAGTTCTGTCTGGAACGGTCCCAATTGAGGCAACTATACATAAGAGAGCCCTGATATTGTTTGGTAGTATAAGCCGACTATCCACAACCGCTATTGAAAAGCAGATTGCATACAGGCAGTTGAACATCAAGGGTCACAAAAGTAGCAGTTGGTTTGTGGTGCTTAAAGAGTTGTGCTTTAAGTACGATCTCCCACACCCATTGGTGATATTGAACAACCCTTATGGAAAGGAAGCGTGGAGGCGAACCGTCAACAAGCATGTGAAGGATCACTGGATCAACCGAATACGTTACAACACACCGTTGTATTCGAGTTTAAAATACCTACATGCGGGCGAATATTACTATGGTCGTCGACACCCTGTGGTGCGGACAATTGGCAACGCTCGGAAAAATCCACGTATCTGTACAAAGCTGAAGCTGGGGACGGGAACATATATCCCCCAAAGTAACCGGGCCATGTTTAACCAAAACAGAATAGACTCTACATGCCTAATGTGTAAAGAGGGAGACGAGACAGTCGAACATTTCTTGCTTAACTGCATGGCTTTGAGTAGTCTTAGACAACCCATTTTAGACACTATTACTGATACCTGTGCTAGTTTGCTTAGTCAGCCTACTAACAATCATGATGGACTGCTTCAGCTAATACTAGACTCTAGTGTTTTTAGTAAATCCACCCCCAAGAGTAACTCACACCTATTAGAAAAATAGAATTCCATAGTAGACGTTTGTGTCATACGTTAAACTGTGAGAGGTACAAGAGACTGGCATTTATCCCACAAAGATCTAGAAAAGAAAGCAAAAGATACTCAAATCTACTGAGGTTGTCCAAGCCACAACATAGCAGGTATCCAGATTCTTATCCAGTTTTTAGCCCAGAACAGAACTTTTAATATGAACTCTTAATGTGATTTTATGAACATTATAAGTAACTGAACTTTTTATAAATGTGGCTTTTAGTCTAAAGTGTACATAGAGACTTTATACAGTGTAAATAGGGTGGTGGACTATCAACCATTTCAGACGTGACAACGGTACTCCAGCGAACTGGAGGTGTGCCAGGATTTGCAGAATATCTATCAAGATACAAGATACAAGATGGTACATATAATTAACAGTTATTGACAGTAATTAGCATATTGATCTATTTGAAAATTAGAAAAGGGTTATTTAAACTCTTTATCACTTGAGGTGTTATTAAACAGTTTGTGGGTGATCAAACATAATTAAGTGCAGCCCTTAATTTGAAAATTAAGTGAGCATTAAAGCATTTAATTCAATTAAATATGATCAAAGATAATAATAGGGTAAATTATGAAACAGGAATGCAAACATTGCAAACAGTTGATTAATTTAAGAAATAAGTTCATCTGTTTAACAAGTCATTGAAATGAACACCCCATCACTTCTTTAAATCACCAAATTATGACACTGATATTTTATTATATTAAATAAATAAATAGCACACTTCACATTTTTATGTAGGAAAACTATATTGTTAATAGAATAGAACTGTAGCACATTATTATCTATAGCACTCAATATAACATATAACACTTATATATCTTGGAAGGGATTTTGCCTACTGTACCATTGCAAGCAGATTATTACTCAAGGGACCGGAATTCTATAGCTATAATAAACACAGAGGATTCTGTCTGAGGGGGGTTTTGTCCACATGATAGGGGGGTTTTGTCCACCTTGCAAAACTAACGAGGGAGGTTTTGTCCACCCTTTCATAAGTTGCAGGGGGTGTTATGTCCACCCTGTAAAAACATGAGGGGTGTTTTGTCCACCTATGCCAAAATGAGCAGGGGGTGTTTTGTCCGGGGGGTGGTTTGTCCTACATTCGTTTCATTCTCATGCAGTTGAAAGGATGTTCTACGTTTGTTTTGAATTCACTGAGTCTTGATGTGTCCGAGCGCTGGGCAAATGAAATTTCATTAAGCAACGCTGTATTATCGCCAACGCAACGTTCTGACGTTTCATCGACGTTGCAAAGTCATATTCAGTGCATCGCTTTGATGTTGGTTTGATGTAGACACGACGTAGTTGACACGTTATATGTCGGTTGACGTGGAGTTATATTTAACGGAAAATTGTAATTTACCTTTACCTACGCTCGCTAATAACTTGTACGCTAAGAGAGAGAGAGAGCGAGAGAGAGAGAGAGAGAGAGAGAGAGAGGACCCTGTTGGGTCGTACGTTCAATATAGTATCTTTAAGAGCAGTTAACTAAAAAAATAACACTTGGGATTTACCATCGTGAAAAACACCCTTTTGCGATTTTGACCCCCTCAAACCCCACATTTATATGAGCCCCGCCAAGCGAATGTGTGTCTTCGAGCATTCCGTCATGACAAATTTTAACTGCGCATGCCCAGCCATTCAGAGGGGCCAGGAATATGACTTTCTGTCTGGAGGTTCCTCTTGATTCACTGCTTGTATGAGCGAGCAGCGAAGGTTCTGGCGAGACTGGGCGGATGCGCAGGCTCGCCTGAACCTACGCTGCTCGCATAGGCGATAAGTACCAAAATCGCTTGACGGGGTCCATATAGTAAAACTGGGGATTACAGGGGTAAACATATGTTTTGAGCAGAAATAAGAAAAATATCACAATTTTTCATCTTAAAATTTTCATTTTTCGGCCGAAAAATTGATATTGTATTTGTATAGGCATGTTTTCATAACGCGAAATTTCACTCCTGGCAGCATATCAGTGTTTCTCCCATTATCTAACATTAGAATTCGCCTAAAGTTTAAAAAAAATCCACTGTTTTACGCTGTAATGAACACTTTATCTGTCCCACTGCCTTGAAGCAATACGACCGTTGACGGCCAGGGCTTTTTCCGTTCTATATTTAGAACCGGAATTACGTCACGAAACAAGCTCCTATAAACATCCAGCACATTGGCAGTCAACTTCCTATATATACACTTACAACTTCAATCATCATGCAGACTACAGATACCTATATTTTACCCTTTACCCCCAGGCAAATTCCACAATTTTACCATAAACAGAAAATTAAATTTTCCATAATTTTTTCTCTCTCTTACCGTTTATTCTGTACGTTTTTTTTTTTTTTTTTTTTTTTTTTTTAAATAAACAGAACAGTATTGTTCAAATTGAAAAAAAAAATCTGAAACTTCCAAACTTTGAAGAAAGAAAATGTCTTATAAAAATGGTAATCGGCGCGAAATAGTTACGCAATGTTGATTGGTTGATTTTGATACGCGGGGAAATCTGAAAATATGCAGTATGTGCAGATTCGACACGAAGATGTGATTGGTTGATCTACAATCGCGATTTACGCGCATAAACGCGTTTTTGAAAAGGGAATTGATTGGCTAAAATGGAATTTGCAACAGAAACGCGATACAACTGCGTGACAACTGCGTGTGCGTTGTCAGTTTCTTCTCAAGCGTATCTGTATGCCCAGTACTTCTTTCTGTCTTGTAGGCATTGGGTATGCAGATGGAGAACTTTGGAGAGAGCAACAAAAATTTATCGTGACCATATTTAAACAATTAGGAATGCTGAGCTCTGTTCTAGAAGACAAAGCTGTTGAAGGAGTCAAGAAACTACTAACTGTTTTTCATACAAAAGAAACCAATGCATTCAATCCGGAAGATGCTATCTATATGAGTATCAATAGTATTATTACTTCATTTTTACTGGGTGACCATATTAATCAGGACGATCAGCGATACAGACACTTGTTAAAGAAGCTCAAGGCGTGGAATGAAACACAAGACATTTCTAGCATTGGATTATACATCCCAGTATTGGCTAAGCTACCGGGAGATTGGTTCAAAATAAAGCAAAACGCATCCAACTACACTGAACTAAAGAAGTTTTTGCTAGAATTAGTTTACGATCACCTTCAGTGTTTCGATGAGTCAAATATCAAAGATTTCACCAGTGCTTTTATACAAGAAATGCGAAAACAAGAAAGTTTACAAGAATCTACAACTTTTACCGGTGCGTATGTCTAACCGGGTCGAATGTTAACCCATTTAGTACCAAAAACCCCAAAACGGGTACCCTGGCAAACAGTGCAGGCCCAGATCAGACGCCACAGAACGCGGCGTCTGATCAGGGCCTCCACCGTTTGCTAAAATTTCAGTCATTTTCCAAATAAACTTTGATGAAAATACAGCCTGACGCCCCTAAATTTCAAAATGGACTCATGCTATATGGAGGAAGATTCCATTTGGTACAAAAAGGGTTAATCAGTCGACCCAAAGTTCTAAAGCGCAGTAAGATATTCATTGCTGAAGTCCACGTGACTAACAGTGTGACTTGTCGGAAAAAAGGTAATAGTTATTTATAGAAACATTACAGAAACACGCCTACAAAATACATTGTTAATCTTACCGGGCCACCGAAAACTGATTTTTTTTTAGTAGAAAAAGTGTGATATGTTTCTTATTTCTGCTCAAAACATAGATTGTGGATACTCGTTAGAATCGCCTCGGCAAGGCGGTTCTAACGAGTATCCACAATCTGTGTTTTTGAGTAGAAATAAGAAAAATAATGTCTACCCCTGCAAACCCTAGTTTTACAATATAAAAGTATGGTTTAAGGGGGTCAAAATTATATACAGTATAACTTCGATGGCTCGAACACTGATGGCTCGTGTACCAAGGACGGGTCGAACCCATTCTTGAGCCCCTAGCACAATCCTCTACATAAGAAATAATGGGGGATAATTAAGGATATTTTAGTCTTTTATCTTGCAAATGTATGCTGTGTGTACTCATTAGAATCGCCTCGATGAGGCGATTCTAATGATACACACAGCATGCATTTTCATTATAGAACGCCGGAAAGATGTCTAAAAGTATCTCGTTATGCCTCCTGACAGTTGCCTCAGTGGCCCGAACTACCCCAGTCTCGAACAGATTTTGAGGTCCCAAAGGTGTTCGAGCCATTGAAGTTCGACTGTAGGCATGTTTTCGTGATGATAGCTGCGCTATTCTTATCGTATTTAAATAAGAGTATTACGTTAGAGGGTTATCTATCTATCATTATTATTATTATTATTGTTTTACGGCTCTTTCAATATTATTTCACTCATATCGAGCCGATCGTTAATCAGAGGTAGGCGAAAACCGGAGAACCTTGACCGTTGCAGAACTTGGCTATAGGGCGCCGTTGTACTATTTATTCCCTGTTTATAGATATCCATAATTATTTATGGATATCCATAATTCGAATTAATGATATCCATAATTCGAAATATGGATATCCGGAAATCTATCTTAATATGGATATCCATAAATCGAATTATGGATATTCATTATTCGATTCATGGATTTCTATAATTCGAATTATGGATATCCATTTTTTCGGCTGTTTTATGTATATCATTAATTCGAATTATGGATGTCCATAAACCTAATTATGGATATCAACAATAAGATTCATGGATATCATTCATTCAGATCGATTTATAGATATCCATAATTCCAATTATCGGTATCAATAATTCAAATGAAGGATATCCATAATTCGGTCCATTTATGGATACCACTTATTCGATTTATAGATATCCATAATTCGTCTTTCCAAATAAATACAATAAATGATAATTGAAACCAAAGGCTTTTGCGGTGAACTATGGATATGCATAATTCGAAATATGGATATCATTAATTCAGCCAGATTTATAGATGATCATCCATAATTCAAATTATGGATATCCATAAATTGAATTATGGATATCTATAAATATGGATTAAATAGTAAAACGACACCACATACTTGGCGTCTCACATATAACCCGGCACAGCGGCGAGAGTTCAATGATTAAAAATCAGCGCTCTTAGCTTCTAGGTCACGGAAGCCCGTAGAGGGTTAACTATAGATTCGGGACTTGAATCATGTGTTGGCTTGGCAAACAGTGTAGACCCAGACCATACGTCGAAATACGCGGCGTCTGATCAAGGTCTAGACCTATTTTGCTGAAAACTGGAATCTAAGGATTTAACAATACAGTTTAAGTCTCAGTCCAGAACCATTTTCCCAGCTTACACACACAGACAGTCGGTCCACCAGAACTCACAGTGCTTTGATTTCATGTTTTAACCCATTCCCACTTGGGGACTTTGAGAATTTTGCTAATTTTCACAGCGTTGCCTAGGACAGCAACTTCACATAACCATTATTTCATAATGAATGGGACCGGCCCCGATAGCTCAGTTGGTAGAGTGTCCGCTCCGGGGAACGGGAGGTCTCGGGTTCGATCCCGGGCCGCGACATACCAAAGTCGTTAAAAATGGTACTAGCTGCTCCTCGCTTGGCACTCAGATTTACGGGGTAGAGCTAGGACTGGTCGATCCAGTGTCAGAATAATGTGACTGGGTGTGGTATCATGTAATGTGTCTGGGACATGATACTTCAGTGAGGCAGCACTATAAACGTGTGCATTGAGCTCCCTGTCGCAACCAGACACCGTCGTGATATGACTGAAAAATTGTTGAAAGCGGCGTTAAACCCGAATTCACACACACACATAATGAATGGTCTGTTTTACAAGAAACTCGGCAGGAAGGTTCACTGGACAGTAGCCTTTCAAATAGATCCATTTTAGGCTAAATCATAGTTGCCATGGTAACGAGGGGGCATCTCAAAGTTGTCAAAAATGTGATTTCACATGTATTTTTGACCGAATCGCTGTCAAGGCAACAATTTAGTGGTTTGGTACTGGCCATTTTCACAGTCTGCTGCATGCTTGGCCGGAATCAATTTCGAGACACTTTTGACCCCAGACACCCTCATTCATTTCAGCGGCCGGCTGGGCCATACCCCCAATTCTTTTCGGCGGTGAGGTGGTAGGGGGGCTGCCGCCCTCTTCAGCCCCCCAAATAGGTATATATTTAGTGGGGAGCCGCGCGAAAAAACAGGCCATTTTTAGGACAACGAATCCTTACGCAAACACAGCTGTCCAGGGGTAGGGAATGCAGATTTTAGATGCTCTGGGGATAAATAAACGGATGGTGGGGTGGGGGGTGGGTGGGGGTGGGTGGGATGTCCAGACACGTAAAAAGATGTATCTGAGTGGGAAAGGGTTAAAAATATTCAGATCAAGACAGAATATATATAATCGGGCTCACTAAAGTAACGCATGTTTAAAAATTCTGAAAAAAAAAAAAATAATAATAATAATATAAAAAAAAAATATAATAGAAAAAAAAACAAAAACAAAAAAACATTTATAACGAGTCTGTGGCTTAATTACGACACTGGCCCACATACGACGGTAGGCTGAAAAGTTCTGAGCCTGGCCAAGATCCAATGGTTTGTCCATGCTGAAAGTGCCTTATTTTCAACATTGTCCACACACTTCCTCCAGCGATGCTGTAGTCCTTGGATCCCAGTAGTATAGAAGGTCTCACCTTGGTCCCTGAAAAACTCCTGCACAGCAGCTATCACCTCCTCGTCTGACCGATAATGCTGCCCAGCCAAGTGCTTTATCATGTTAGGAAACAGGAAATAATCTGATGGAGCTAGATCAGGTTAATATGGAGGGTGATCGACAAGTGTGAAGCCACAGTCATGCACAGCAGCCATTGCGACAACCGATTTATGAGTAGGCGCATTGTCCTGATGGAACAATACCCCTTTTTTCAATTTTCCGGGTCGTTTAGCCTTAATTGCTTTTCGCAATTGTTTTAGCAGATCTGCATAATACTCCCCATTAATTGTTCTGCCCTTTTGAAGGTAATCTATGAATATGATACTCTTGACACCCAGAACACTGATGCCATCACCTTCCCTGCAGAGGAGACGACCTTTGCCTTCTTTGGAGGAGGTGAGCCAGGGTGCTTCCATTGCGTGGATTGCCTTTTGGTCTCTGGCTCAAAGTGATGAACCCAACACTCATCCTGAGTGACAAAACAGTCAAGAAAACCATCTTGTTCTGCTTCAAATATAGCCAAGTTGGCTTGTGACAGTTTCAGTCTGGTCAACTTTTGGTCAGGCGTCAAAAGCCATGGCACCCATCTGGCGGAAACCTTCGACATTCCTAATTCACTGTGTAGAATGTTCGCTACTCGTTCACGGGAGATGCCAACAGTGTTAGCAAACTGATTCGCAGTTAAACGCCTGTCATCCATCACGGCCCTGTGCACTTGGCTGATGGTTTCCTCAGTTGTTGCCGTTGTGGGTCGGCCACACCGATCTTCTTCAAGGCTGTCCTTGCCCATCTTAAAATTTGCTGCCCACCTTTTCACGGTTGCATACGAAGGAGCATCATCCCCTAATGTAGCAACCATATCGGCATGAATGTCCTTAGGAGCTAACCCCTTTTTATGGAGGTACTTGATGACACCGCAATGCCAGATTTTGTCCATTTTCTCAAAAAACGTGCTAGTATCAATTTTCAAAGTCTAGAATTTCTACGTTATTGCAGGTAAACGTGAACTCATTTGAGTCAAATCAGGTAATAAAGGTTTGGATTAAATGAATACAAAATTTCATGGCTGTTCGATGCCTGCTTCTTGGTCAGGCTCAGAACCTTTCAGCCTACCCTCGTATTGTAAATAGTCGCATAGTCACCAGTACGTTGAAAACCTATCATCTTTTAAGGAGAATGGATACACCTTCATGGGAGGCAACTCCTGCAAAAGAATTTTTGTCTCCCATGTCTATAGGGGTCAACTCTCCTGACAAAATTGGCAAAACTATAATAATGCATAAGGGGATCAACTAATAAATAGAATACTAGATTCGTGTCATTGGATATCAAGTTTATCAGATTCGGCTTCGAGAACGGATGTAGAATCGCTCGGCGAGCCTAGCGATTCGCACCGTGATTCTACAAGCGTTCCCGAAGCCTTGCCTCCAAATGACACGAATCTGGTATATATCTATTTATCCACTGGTGAAACAGCACCTATCTATGTACTCATTGCTGCCCGACAGATGTTACATTTTAATTGGTACAAGAAGGAGAATGGGAAAGGACCTTTAACATTAATCTCTCTAATGTTAATCATCATATGACGTCGTGTCTGAGAATGTAATAACGTCATGTAATAAATTCAGTAATCCACTCGTGGATTGAATATGCAAATAAGTTAGCGATACAAGTACGACGTCGCGGTTACTAATGGCAGAATATTGACATTTTTGTATAAAATGTCATTTAAATGCGATGTTAATGTCATATGATAAATAGAATCTTGCATTCGTGTTCATGTATTATTTAATTTATTAAACTCATTGAGGAAAATGCATGCTCGGCTAACCCTCGCAATTTATCTCTTTTCCTCAACTCGTTTAAATAAATTCAATAATTATAGGTTATTGACTTTATATTGTGAAATATTCGGCACGAGTTCATATGGCGAAGGACGCACGAGCTTGCGAGTGCGTCTTCGCCATATGAACGAGTGCCGAATATTCACAATATAAAGCCAATAACCTTTTATTATATACCCAAAACTTGAACTGTTTACCAAAATTCAGGATTGCCTGGTATAGAAATCTGAACGTAAACTTATGATCAGATTATATTTTTATGTTGTTTGAAATAGAAAACAATGAAGGTCGTTATGTATCTCCCTACACGTTGAAAAACCACGCCCAACGGCGCCAAAGTGAAGACGACGTTAACGTTGGTGGATGTGACGTCATTAAAAACATTGTCGTTTCCCAAAGCCGGACGCCATTTTTACCGAAGCGTCGGTTATATTTCTTTCAAAATACTCCTGATTTCTTAGAAGAAAGTATTGAAAATCTAAACAGATTGCAGGTAGGTCATATTTGACAGCAGAGAATGCGGTGTATGCACTTTGTCAGAACCTATATTCGTTTTGATTTACGTTCTTTCAGTCGATTCGCACGACAAGATGGCTGCCGATTTTTAAGATTAAAAACTGAGAAATTTGAAAGTAGTCCTGTTATGCACGAGACTGCTTATCTCCGGGCAATATGAACTTGACTACGGGCAATATGGAAAAATATTGACCGGTAACTTCTGTACAAAGCAAACGGGACATTTTCTGGGTATATAATAATACATGAATACTCATGTAAAATCCTCTTTTTATGTTCTTCAAATGTGCACTCGCAACCTATTCGCCCCCGCCCATCGGGGCTTGGAAAAAAATAGATTTGACTGCATGATGCTTCCACGCAGAGCTGAAACTGACCACACATCAGTACTGGTAGACCGCTCAGAAGGACTAAGCCTGTGAGTCAGACTGTCCAATGCATATAAGCCTTATGGTTTCATTGGTCGGCAGGACTTGAGATGTCTTTTCATCTCTCAATGCCCGGTAAAAGTCCCAACAATTGGAAGCAACGTCTCCAAGATGACTCAAATAGTATTGACTGGAACGTTAAACCTCAAATCAAACAAGTAAGAGGTCTAAATACTTGAATAACCTCTGCACTAAGACTGCCTGTTATGAGCATGTGCAAGCTTACCCGGGCCTTTGCTGTTTAACTAAGTCATAAGTACCATTTTTTACATTATGAAAGCATGCCTATTCAAATATAATGAAAATTTTACCACCCCAAAAATGAAAAATTTCAGGTCAAAAATCTAATATTTTTATGTATTTCTGCACAAAACACAGATTGTGGGTACTCATTAGATGAGTCGGTTCTTACAAGTACCCACAATCTATATATGCTTTTGAGCAGAAGTAAGAAAAATAATATACCAGAGGAGCCTCGTTATAACGACAGTATATTTAAGTAAAAACTCAATTATACAACATTGAGATTGCAATTTAATATCATGCTACTGGCATTTGCAGTTTGGAAAAAGTTGAGAAGTGGTAAACTCAGAGCAAAATGTGAAAACTTGATACGAGAAATTAAAAATGACATCAACAATCAGCATGATCTGTATGTAAATAACTTGGTAGGTGATGTAAAGGCAAATCCCAGAGACTTACGGGGTCGCGGAATCAGACTCTGAAAGGGCAGAGGAATTGGTTGGTCAATTCAATGATGCATTTAATAAAAATGAGTTCAGTGAGGTTCCATTGACTGTAAGATCGGCCCCCTTCATGGAAAATATTGTTGTATCCTCGGCGGAAGTGATCAAGTTACTTAAAGGATTGAACCCGTCTAAAGCTTTAGGGCCTGATGAGCTTCATCCTAGAGTCCTGAAGGAACTAGCAAGCGAGTTAGGTCCAGTTTTTGCTCATCTTTTCCAACAATCTCTCGATACGGGTGAAATTCCCAAAGAATGGCTCCTAGCGAACATCTGTCCACTTTTCAAAAAAGGAGACAGGGCTCTTGCTCGTAATTATCGCCCGGTGTCACTAACATGTGTTCTATGTAAATTGCTTGAACACATGTCTGCTCAAACATCATGGCCCACTTGGATGAACATAAGCTTTTGTCAGACAGACAACATGTATTTTGGAAAAGGCATAGTTGCGAAACTCAGTTGATCACGGTTATTAATGATTGGGCAAAACTCTTGGACAAAGTGGGGCAGGCGGACACATTTATTCTGGATTTCGAGAAGGCTTTTGACACCCCTCCTCATGAACTACTTAAATCCAAATTATTTGTTTATGGAATTGGAGGGAAGACTCTTAAATGGATAGATTAATTCCCTTGCTACAGAAAACAGCGTGTTGTTGAAGTAAAAAACGAAAATATCCCAAACTTGCCCTCACTATTTCTTATCTAGATAAATCTCCTAGGGACTCGAAAGTGTTCGACTCAGTCATGGTAAACGAGCCATCCGAGTTCAACCATAGTGCAGTTAATATTTTACTTTTGGTCCTTTGAGATCAGCGTGAATATTCTGAGAAATCAGAAATAAATTATTAGTTTAGACTCAAATTCTAGACAGGTTTTTAATTATTTGGACCTCATTTTGATTTATATCAGTCTTTGAATCGACTGCCTATTCGAAATTCGCAAAATTGCAGTATGCTTCCTCTGGCTTTCGTTGCCGGATCATTACAGGGTCACTGATGAGGCTTTATTAGCCGCAACTACGTAGTATGACCCATCTTCTTTCTTATGAATATTTTCCTTGCTCTTAAAGGAACTCATTTTTGATTTTTATTCTATTGTATTTGAATGGGCAAAACGGCTAGCGGATCAAATAAGTTCCAGCTATTAGGAATGCATATTTTCAATATATGCATTGTCAGAAAACGAATTATTTTAAGACACTTACCCCAAAAAATGCCAATCCCCATTTTCTGATGGAATGTCCCTCAAAGAAACTCTATTCCCGGGGAAACTTCCCCTTGAGTGGAATATCATAATGACAAAGTTACTAGTCTAAGTGTATTTGAATTGGCAAAATCGGCTAGCGGGACAAATTAGCTCCAGCAATTAGGAATGCATATTTTCAATATATGCATTGTCCCAAAACGAATTATTTTAAGACAATAACCCCAAAAGATACCAAGCCCCATTTTCTGATTGAATGTCCCCAAAGAAACCATATTCCCGGGGAAACTTCCCCTTGAGTGGTATATCCTAATGAGCAAGTTTCCATTCTAAGTTTCTGTCTGTATATATATACTCCTGTTATTTGACCCGGGTCATATTAGTACAATGTATTTGAATGGGCAAAAACTGCTAACAGGTCAAATAAGTTTCAGCTAGTAGAAATGCATACTTTTGAAATCTGTTTTCAAAAAACGAAGTATTAGACATTTTCATGCCGTTTATTCCTTGATTGCAATTTTAAAACGAACCATTTACGGAATAAATTGCAAATGTAAATTTAAGCAAATAATGTGATGAATATTCGTTCACTCTGGTGACCAAGATCAGAAGAAAATGGATTAAACTCGACATTTTGATAATTAACAAAATGAGCGGAACTTAATTGACCCGCGGGGCAAATAACAGGATATTGCCTGTTCAAAGGTAGTCTATTATCCCCTTTGTGAAACAAGAATTAACATTTAAATAAAAGTCCTGCCTCTCATAAATATATAAATAAGGAACCGCGCTGTTAAATATATTAATGATGCAAACGTGTACATTGTTGTAAATAGCCGAATTAAATTTATCGCTACCGGCTGGAATTTGGTCACTGGAAAAGAGAATGCGATCTTCTCAGCCGGACGCTTGTCATCGGAAAAAATACGGCAAATCCACCGACATTATCGAGTGTTACCGGCACCTCAATGACTGGTACCCCGTCAAACCAGAGCAACATCGAAACTGAATAATGTAAAATCGGTCGTTCAAATGACATATTTAAATACAAATGTCTCAAATAAGACTGTGCATGTTGCATATTCGAATAAAGTAGTTAGATGCGGAAAGGTTCATAATGCAAAGTGCGGGCTCAACAATGCAAAGTGCGGCTTCAACAATTCATATTGTGATTGCATATTGCATAATTGAGTTTTTACCTAAACTCTGTTCCATAGTAATTGTTCCCTATTATTGTGCCGTTATAAAGAAGTTGCCGTTAAAAAGAATTCCAGTTAGTTTGCCCATTTTTAATCCAAGAAACAAATGTTATAGACATTTGTTAGAATCGCCTCACCGAGGCGATTCTAACAAATATCTAACTGAGGCGATTCTAACAAATGTCTATAACATTTGTTACTTGGAGTATTAGGTTACAAGAACCTTGCACGACAAAGGACTCGATTTGTGCATTTCCTACCCGAGGGAAGCCCTGGCTGCTCATAACCGCGGCGAAGCGTCATTCGATTTAAATGTGTTGCCGTTACAACGAATGTCGGTATTAAGAGGGTTGGCTGTATACCCCTGTAAACCACTGTTTAGCTGTATAAGAGTGCGGTTTCAGGGGATCAAAATTATATAGTCATGTTTTCGTGATGACAGGTTTTTCTTAATTTTAGTGGAACAACTAGTTGCTGTTTTGAAAGATTTCTTTTTCGCGGGCACCGAAACAGTATCATCCGTGTTACTCTGGGCCCTTGTCTATCTCGTCAACTACCCTGATCTCCAGGAAGAAATGTTTATGGGCGTATCACGTGAAATAGGGAGGGATCGCCTTCCATGCCAAAAGGACAGAAGCAAAATTCCAATGATTGACGCATTTATGTACGAATGCCTCAGGTAAGTTTCTTAATGTCTTTTTCTCATGTAATTAGGGATAATCACGTACATAAATGCGTCAATCATTGGAACTTTGCTTCTGTCCTTTTGGCATGGAAGGCGATCCCTCCCTATTTCACGTGAAATAGGGAGGGATCGCCTTCCATGCCAAACGGACAAAAGCAAAATTCCAATGATTGACGCATTTATGTACGAATGCCTCAGGTCTTTTTCTCATGTAATTGGGTATAATAATTACGAAAACACGCCTATTCAAATAAAGTTGAACTTCGATGGCTCGAACACCGATGGTCCGTTTACCATGGCTGAGTCGAACCCGTTTTTGAGCCCCTGGAGAGTTCCTCTACATAAGAAGTATTACAGAATAATTAAGGGGATTTTCGACTTTTATCTTGCATATGTATGCTGTGCGCACTCATTAGAATCGCCTCGATAAGGCGATTCTAATGAGTACACACATCATACATTTTCATCATAGAACGCCGAAAATATGCCCCAAACTAAACCCCGTTATGCCTCCTGGCAGTTACCCTCAGTGGCTCGAACTACCCTTCTCTCGAACAGATTTTCCTGGTCCCAAAGGTGTTCGAGCCATTGAAGTTCGACTGTATATTGTTAAAATTTTACCACCAAAAATGAAATTTTTCAGATAAAAATCCTGACATTTTTCATATTTCTGCTCAAAACATAGCTTGTGGGTACTCGTTAGAACCGCCTCGGCAATTTAAGAATATAAGTGACATAAAGTGTTCCCTTTTGATGATGATATGCTGAAAAACTTGTCTGAGAAAGCGTAATGACAGTTATTAAGTCTTATAAATGATAGGTCGTCTGTCATTATTGACAATGACCAATCTTAATCATATTTTAGAAATGTTACTATATATTTGTGAATTCTAAGATGGCTGATGAGACCGATTCTAGCTCTGAACTGTCTGTTGCAGACAGAACAACAGAGGCTATAGGAAGACAGCCCTGTTGGTGCTGCCTTAGTCTTAGCTCCGGCTTTGCGTTGTGCGCGTTTCTGCTCAGCTCATCACGAAAACACGCCTATATAATTTTGCCCCCCCCCCTTGAATCCCACTTTTATATAGTAAAACTGGGGTTTCCGGGGGTATACCTTATTTTTCTTATTTCTGCTCTAAAATATAATATGTGGGTACTCGTTAGAACCGCCTCGATGAGGCGGTTCTAACGAGTGCCCATAATCTATATTTTGAGCAGAAATAAGAAAAATATAAAAAAAAATTAATCATAAAATTTTCATTTTTTCGGCGATAAAGGTGGCAATGTATTTGTATAGGCGTGTTTGCGTAATGTTCATTGATTCTTTTTGCTTCGTATTCACTGGCACTCCTTCTGATGAGACTTCGCCACTTTGCTCTGTCCTGTGCAAACTGTTCCCACGACTGTTGGAATGTTGAAATCCCTGAGAGAGGCTTCGACTTTGAGGTTGTCGATATAGCGCTTCTTCTGACCGCCTTTGGAGCGTTTACCCATTTCTTGTTCTCCATAGAGAATTTTCTTTGGCACATGTTCTTCAGCATTCTGGTAACATGGCCTGTCCATCTTAACTGTGCTTATTTCAGAAGAGTATGTTCACTTTACATCCCTGCCCTGTTCAGGACTTCTGTGTCTGGAATCCTGTCTTGCCACTTAATCTTTAAGATTTTTCTAAGACAGCTTGTATGGAAGAAGTGATTCAGTCTTTTGGCAAACCGTTGGCAAACTGTCCATGTTTCACATGCATACAATAGTGTTGGTAGCACCCAAGCTCTGCAGACTTTCAGTTTTGTGTCAATATGTTCTATAAACGGGTTATCCTTTGGAAGCAAGGAATACACCACAGAACTGAAAAAAATATGGAGTGTACATGTTTTCTGGGCCAGACTAGCTAGTTTCGGCCAATTAGGCCTCATCAGTGACCCTCATATACTTTCAAAATTCCACAATGGAATCAATGATCCCAAAGGACAAGAAAATATAATCTACACTATGATGTAGGGCAAGGAGACGTTTTACCGCCGCCACACATTCCCACACACCAGCTGTTGTGAAGTTAAATATGTTCTATAAACGGGTTATCCTTTGGAAGCAAGGAATACACCACAGAACTGAAAACATATGGAGTGTACATGTTTTCTGGGCAGACTAGCTAGTTTCGGCCAATTAAGCCTCATCAGTGACTTTCAAAATTCCGCAATGGAATCAATGATCCCAAAGTCTGATTCAACTTAGATCCCAGACACTACCACGTAGTCGGCCAAATGCTGCACTAGCTTTGGCAATCCTGGCAATGACTTCATCATCAACGTGCACGGCTCTTGACAGTGTGCTCCCCGTGTAGGTGAATTTGTCTACCACTTGCAGACTTTGACCTTTCACTGTGATAGTTGGCTCTTTGTAACGTTTGCCAGGTGCTGGCTGATAGACTACCTCGGTCTTTTTGATACTGATTGTGAGACCATAGGTATCACAGGAGTCAGATACTTGATCTATACCTTTTGACATCTTCACTGTTTGAGCACCTTTTGTCATGTCATCAGCAAAGAGGAACTCATCTAGCACATCTGTTTTAGCTTGCAACCTTCTGAGATTGAAAAGCTTCCCATCAAATCGATACCTAATAGGTATGCCATTGTCATCATCCTGGAAAGCATCTGTGAGTATGGCAGAAAACATCATGCTGATCAGTGTTGGGGCTAGCACACAGCCTTGCTTGAGTCTGTTTGTCTCAGGGAATGGATCTGAAAACACCATCATTTTGACCCGTGCAAGCCTACATCGTGGAACTTTCTCGACATTGTTATGTCTTTGGTTTGACATCCAGACTTCACCATGAACTTCCAAAGGCCCTCATGACTGACTGTGGCAAATGCTTTGGTGAGGTCAACAAAGGTTATTTATAGGTCCTTGTTCTAATCCTGGCATTACCCTTGCAGCTGCCTTGCTGTGAAGATAATGTCAATTGTTCCTCTGTCTTTACTAAATCCATTCTGGTTTTCTGGTAGGTGTTCAAGGTGTTCATTCAATCGGTTAAGTAGGACTCTTGCAAAGATTTCCCAGCAATTGACCAAAAGGAGATGCCACGGTGATTGTCACAGATCTGAGGGTTCCCTACCCGTTTGAATAGGTGGATAATTGACGCATACTTGAATTCTTGAGGGATGGCTTCTTTTCGCCACTTAATGTGAAATAACTCTGTAAACTTCTTTGCAATCGGAGTACCTCCTGCTTTGTAAATCTTAGGATGGGGCCTTGCCATATACCATAAGTTTTATCGTTTTTACTGTTTCAGTAACGGTTGGGAACTTGTCAAGCAACATATTACATTCAACCTGTGACAGTTGTTGATAGCATCATTATTGTTAGAGGATGGCCGATTAAGAACACTACCGATTAAGTGCTCAGCCAATCTTTTCAGGATAGCCTCTTTGTCAGTCAGAAGACTACATCTATCTGTACTGAGGAGACGGGTGGTCCCGGAGCTCTTGGGACCATAAACTGTCTTTAGTGCATCAAAGAACTTCATATCCTGCCTGTCTGCAAAGGACTTGATAAAATCAACCTTGTTGCTTAGCCAGGAGTCTTGCATGTCTTTGAGTCTTGTTTGGACGGTCTTGCATATATCTGAATAGGCCGCCTTGTTAGATACTGAGCTGGTATCACTGAGGTGTGCCCTTTGTTTTGGTGCTTCTCTTCAAAAACACAGGTAAGTCTTATAGATAAATCACTGACATAAGGTAAACTTCCGAATGAATGGAAGCTACCATTATTCCCCGTTAAAACCAAATAAACCACCAAATGAGGCAGGTTCTTACAGATCGATTTCTCTACTGTCAACAAGTTGCAAAATCATGGAAACAATGATTACAAATAGGCCAACCTCTCATTTAGAAAACAATAATCTTTTAGCAACAACTCAGCCTGGATACAGTCAAAATCGATCAACACCGGACAAATCATGAAACTGCAATCCTCCATACTAAAAATGCGAAACAGGGCTTTATGTGTATATTCATAGATCTTGAAAAGGCCTTCAAT
This sequence comes from Lucinisca nassula, assembly GCA_963580285.1. Lineage (NCBI taxonomy): Eukaryota > Metazoa > Mollusca > Bivalvia > Lucinida > Lucinidae > Lucinisca > Lucinisca nassula. The sequence goes on along the minus strand of CAUZLF010000508.1, from coordinate 55,298 downwards.
TTGATGTGGACTATTGAAATTCTCTCCCAACTAATAAAATGTACCATTAAAGGTAGATTGTTAGCATGGATAAATGACTTTTTAAATGATAGACGAATACGTATAAGGGTAGCGTAAGACCTTTCAGAAATCAGAACTTTAGATAATGAATCCGCACAAGGTTCTTTTCACTATACTAATGAACACTGAAAATGATGCTCTAAAGGACTTAGATGCAGACCTCATACAATAGGTTGATGAATCTGCAGCATGGAGAACAGATAAAGTTTCACACAATTAGCTGTTCTGTGTCAAAAAATCCTAGTTCGGATTGAACCATGGACAGAGGAAGGGATGATAAAGATATCTGCAGATAACACTGCGTAGTGTGTAGTCTATAACTATAGAAAATTGCCACCTAAAGACATACCTCAATTGACACTGGGAACAAAATCATTGAATTCAATTAAGGCCAAATTATTAGGGATAACCTTTGATAACAATCTTAACTGGAATTCCCATTTTGATTCACTCTTAGAAAGGTGCAATAAGATCTCTATTTAATGCGCTACATTTCTGGAACCAAATATGTTGCAGATAAGAAAATTCTACTGATGTTGTACAAATATGTTCTACAAAGGGTATTCCTTTGGAAGCAAGGAATACACCACAAAACTGAAAATATGGAGTTTGCATGTTTTCTGGGCCAGACTTAACTGCCTTAATTCGAAGCAACCTTGTCAAGTCTTTGAAACAACAGCAAGTTCAACTCAGCTGAACAGTTTTAACCGAAGGCACTCCGCAGCTATGAGAAATATAAATGGTTTCTGTTTAAGTCTTACCACTAAATCACAGAAGAGGACAATATTGGGCAATGTCAATTCCACATGGCAACAGATTACCACCTAGCGAGCTTTTTGGTCAGTGTGTGTCTGAAACTGAATTAAAACGAATAAACAAAAATATACCTTACATCATCGCTGCGGAGGATCTTGAAAAGAATACATAGCCCCCGCCCATCGGGGCTTGAAGAAATAGATGGACTGCATGATGCTTCCACGCAGAGCTGAAACTGATCCGCACACGAGTACTGCTTAACCGCTTAGAGGATCTAAGCCTGTCCAGGCAATGCGGTGCGAGTTGGACTGTCCATGCTTATAAATCCTATTGGTTTCATTTGGTGGCAGGGCTTGAGATGTCATTTCATCTCAATGTCGGGTATACGTCCCACAATATTGGAAGCAACGTCTCCACAATGACCTTTACCGTGTTGACGGGGACGTTAAACCTCAAAACAAACAAAAAGAATACAATATACCAGACATTCAAATAAAAGAACTAATTTATAGAATAAATTCATTTTCAGCTCAATCAACCCAAATGCTACACTTTCAGGTGCAAATAATAATAATAATAATAATAATAATAATAATAATAATGATAATAACAAACAAAAGAAACAAAAAACAAAACAGATAATATTGAGGTTATTGAGTGCTAGGCTAAAACACATATTCGAGAAAACTATAATTCTGTATTGTAAATCTATTCAGGTGGAAGTAAAGACGAAGAAACTTCTCTCACAGGATGTGCTATCACTATACCAGAGCTAAGGATTACGAAACAATATAAAAAATAAATGGAAATCTTACAGTCTTCACTGCAGAATTAATTGTAATAAGGGAAACCCTATATGGGTTGAAGGGAACCGACCACAAAATCAGTAATACTGACATACTCTTTAAGTGCGATACAGGAACATGTGCTTCTAGACCAGATATTCTCTTAGAAATTGAAGACCTAATTGACGAAGTTATAAATAAAAATATCAACATTATATTGGAATGCTTCCCATCACATTGCAATATTGAGGGGAGCGATTTAGCAGATAAGGCAGCACAGTTAGGGTCTAAAAAATGTAGAGCTCAAGATATAAAGCTCAGTAAAACTGAAGTATATTCAAGTATTAAACGTCAAGTAAGGAAGAAATGGGCATCCCAGTGGGCACAATATAGGGCACGGTCACCGTTGGGAACTTGACAGAACGCTTCCAACAAAGTTCTCAAATAGTACGCAAATAGATAGAGCATATACCCGATTAAGGCTAGGGTACAATGTACTAAAAGCGAATAACCAATATGATAAGAAGGTGGACACTCTATGCCCCCACAGGGCCATTACTCATTAAGTATTTTTCGGAATTTAGTCAAAAGTTAATCAGGTCATCTACTCATCACCGCCAATCTATACACCAACTTTCAAGGCTCAAGCTCTTATTGCTTTTGAGATATTTTGCTGACAAGATTTTATCAAAAAAATTTCAAAGGGTAATAACTCTTGAAAGGGGCATAATCCGGACGAGAAAAAAATACGCGTCCCCTATTTTTCCATAAGGAATCCATATATGAAATTAAAAAAAAACAAAAAAACAAGCATACACGGTTATAAAGTTATGCTATACATCACAAAGCACATATATGTACAATGTAAAAATACCCAAAGTGACAAAAGGCTATAGCTCATGAAATATTTTTGGGAATGAAGTCAAAAATTAATCAGGTCATGTACTCATCACCTACAATCTATTCACTAACTTTCAAGGCTCTAGCTCTTATAGTTGTTTTAGATATTTTGCTGACAACGGACGAACGAAGCAGAAGCAATATGCCTCTCCAAGTTCTTCGAAGGAGAGGGTATAACAACAACTGCGCTGTTGTATCTGTAAAACTCTACACCCCATTATATCAACAAACATACAATGTTTCTATTTAGTTTCAATTTTCATTATCATGATTTTATCATATGACGTCACGTCTGAGAATGTAATAACGCCGTGTAATAAATTTCGTAATCCACTAGTGGATTAAATATGCAAATTAGTTAGACATGCCCCGTAACGTTACACGTACTACGTCGTCAAAGACGTCGCATTTACTAATGAGAAAATTAACATTTGTGGTTAAAACGATCGTGAAATAGATGTCACATGATAAATTGAATCTTGCATTTGTGCTCATGTATTATTGAATTTATTTAACTCGTTGAGGAAATAGGATAAAACGGTCGGCACAGCCTCGCATATTATCCTTTCCCTCAACTCGTTTAATAAATTCAAAAATACATGAGCACTCATGTAAGATCCTATATATATTGTATAAAAAGAATTTATATCATATGTTGCCTCGGTGTATGGAGTAAGACTTGCAACCAGTCTTCTTCCCCCGAACCTTTAGTCGCGCATGTTCCTGCATGGAAAATAGAAGTGAAGGCAATAATCAAGATTCGAAACAACTAACCCACAGCGTCCATCAGAGACACCAAATGGAAAGAAACATACACATGAAACAACCAGACCCTAATGGAAATATCAACAGCGGATAGCTAAAAGGATACTTACGAGTGTTCAAATATGGATGCAAGTAGAACGTTTTCTCATGCACTAATGCGAAAATCACCTCGAAATAAATATCACAGCGTAGAAAAACATTTTACCTATACATTGATACCAAACCTGTGAAAATCCGTGCCTTTTTAGCCATGTATATCGTTCGATAAACACTGTCTACTCTTGTATACTAATACAAAACATGGTTAGAAGAAGGTCAGAGTACGCCGTTGAAATACGGTCCTATATTAAGAATTGTTGTAATCTTGGTATACGGTGCAAAGACATTTTTGATGAAATATGTTCGGTTTGTGGGCATAATGAAATGTCTTTTCCGACAGTTTTTCGTTGGTGTAAGAAATTCAGCTGTGGGCTAGGCTCAACAAAAGATGCATCACATGATCGTCGGCCGAAAAGAGCAACATCTGCCAAGATGGTTGCAAGAGTGAAAGAAATAGTTGCTACCGATGCACGATACACCACTAGGCAAATAGCTAGCATGGTTGGCATCTCATTAGGAGCAGCTCATACAATTCTGAAACGGGATTTGAAAATGAGAAAGATCTGTACTAGATGGATTCACCATCTGTTGACAGACGAGCAAAAAAGACACGCGTTCAGTGTGCCAAGAAGTTGCTTAAAAAGTTTCCAAATTACAATGCACGGTCTTTCGCTAATGTCGTCACAGGTGACGAGACATGGGTTCACTTTTTTGAGCCAAAACGAAAGATTTAGAACAAAATATTGGCAACAAAGAATTGCAAAAGACCATGCATTGCAAAGCGGACCATGAGCGTCAAGAAGGTAATGTATGCCATATTCTTTTCAAATCCGGGCCTTGCTATTCAGATTGCTGTGCCTAAAGGCAGATCTGTAAATGCGAAGTTTTACAAGAATAAAGTTCTTCGAAAATTGAAGAAATATTTCAAAGAACGAAGACCCGCAACTGGTTTGGCTAATGTCAGATTGCCACATGACAATGCGTCATCGCACAAGGCGTTCATTGTGCAAGACTATCTGAAGCAGGAAAAGGTTGTTGAACTACCTCACCCCCCGTATTCCCCTGACCTTGCCCCGTGTGACTTTTTTTTTGTTCCCGCGGCAGAAAAAATACATTTCTTGTCGAAAATTTGTATAGCGCAAACACCTCGGTTCTGCAATATTCCAGTGCCTTCATAGTATACCTTGAAAAGACTACCAAAATGCATTCAATCATCACGTGAACAAGTCCGTGAAATGAACACCCCCTTACACCCCACTTTATATAGCGAAAACTGGGGTTTACGGGGGTAAACAATATTTTTCTTTTTTTTTGCTCCAAGACATAGGTTGTGGGTACTCGTTAGAACCGCCTCAATGAGGCGGTTCTAACGAGTACCTACAACCTAGGTTTGCAGTATAAATAAGAAAAATATCCCATATTTTCTTCAGAAAAGTAGACGTTTTGAAGATGTAAAAATTGCACTATATCAAACGGCTGTGTTATCGTAATGGATTGGATCAGAAGACTGAAAGTTTGTATATCTGTTAAAGGGGAATACTTTGAGGGGACAAAATTAATTTGACATCGAGATCTATCACATAATCATTTTTATGTGCTTAGTTGCATTCATATTTGAACAGTCCTCGTACTTTCCCACAAATGGCCAATTGGCTATCCAAAACAAAATAAAATAAGCGATACAAACACTCAAGACAAAGAACAAACCGCGGCAGAAGAACCGCCTTGCAACGTGCATGGGTATGCTCCATTTGCAGCCTTAGTCAAATGGTCAATATCAAGCGGCCGAAAGAGAGAGCACTGATGAATCACTTATTGCTCTTGAGCAAAGCATATAAATCACGATTTGCAGTCGTATTGGTACTGAATTCTCAACGTTTTTATGCCATTTTTGACTGGCCTTTTCAATTAAAAAAAAAAACAAAACAAAAAAAAAAAAAAAAAAAAAAAACAGGCAGTGCTTAAATTTCTTCGGCGGGGCACCGACAATCCAAGGCCATTTTCTCTTGTTGGACAGACTGCCCCGATTTGCAGGCTAGTAGCACTTAATTTATGTCTTGTTGTGAAGCTATGCGCTTGGGCATGACAGACATAAAAAGCCTAAACCTAAACGAAGGAACGAACACTTTTGATGAAATTGTTGTTCGCACATTTTCATCACGAAATCACGCCAATATAGTTCTTACCCCCCCCCCTCCCCCGAAGCCAATTTTATATAGTAAATTGGAAGTGAAGGCAATGATCAAGAATCGATAAATTAACCCACAGCTCCACCAGAGACACCAATCTGGGGTTTAGAGGGGTATATATTATCTTTCTTATTTCTGTTCAAAAACGTACATTGTGGGTACTCGTTACAACCGCCTCGTTGATGCGGTTCTAACGAGTACCCACAGTCTATGTTTGGAGAAGAAATAAGAAAAATATCAGAATTTTTCATCTGAAAAGTTTCATTTTTGGTAGTAAAATTCTACCAATATATTTGAATAGGCGTGTTTTCGTAATGTCTATAGACACGTACAAGCACTACGTCATCACTCTATTATACATTTTGCCTGGTTGGCAAAAAAAAAAAAAACGTGTTTTGCCGTTTATCTTCATTGTAAATATGATGTTATTTTCTCTTAACTGATCTTTTATTTGACAAAACTGGCCTTTTTAACTTTCATAACAGACATGTCTTACCATGTTATGAATGATTTGTAGATGATCTGAGGATATTTTAATGATATTTACCAGTCACATTTGAGCCCCGCCAAGCGAATTTGTGTCTTCGAGCATTCCGTCATGACAAATTTTAACTGCGCATGCCCAGCCATTCAGAGGGGCCAGGGATATGGCTTTCTGTCTTAAGCAGGGGGAACAACCTACGTCAGAGCAGTGACGTCATAACCATTCGTAAGTTTGCCGGCGTTTACTACACAAAAGGCATTTGTCACAACAAGTAGGCGCAGTCGGTGCATAAGATCATAAAAGAATCAAACATTCTGAAATCTGTCCCAGAAATGTGGCCTTTTCTTTAAATAATTCAACACAAGCTGATTTGGCAATGATGTCGGAACTATCATTGTTTACAGCGCCGAATCAAATCTTGTGTCGAAGCTATCGAAGCCTTTTCAATGTTTCTAGGTGGAATTAGCTCACTGATGGTATGCAAATATTGTTCGTTACCAGCTGAAGTATGTTTTCTGAAGACTCGTAATGTACAAATCTAGTTTGAAGCATTTCATTTACCCTATTTACACCAATATGGCCGCTTCTGAAATGGGTACGACATCTCTGCTATGACGTAGGTTGTTACCCCTGTTAAGGTTCCTTTTGATTCACTACTTGTATGAGCGAGCAGCGAAGGTTCTGGCGAGACTGCGCGGATGCGCAGGCTCGCCTGAACCTTAGCTGCTCACATAGGCGATAAGTACCAAAATCGCTTGACGGGGCCCATTTAATACAGGTAACAAGACGGGGCGGTCTTAATTATCTTATGATAAAATTGCGCCAAACGAATGACTTAAAGAAAAAAATGCATGGATAAACTCCTAATTATATTTATCTGCTCATTTAAAGTGTAATTTGATAGATTTTCTGTGACAGTTAACTAAATAAGCCCGCAATGAATCTCGATTAATAATGTGTTTACATGGAACCAGGCGCTTTTTTGGCCACCACGAAATATTGTAATCCATCGGGAAAGTAATTCCGCGCATGCGCAAAGATGTGTAAACGAAGTCATGTGTCAAAACATTGGACTCGTTTATACATGCTGCGGGTAATTTGTTTGTTTAAGATCTGTCATACATGTAAGTGAAGACAAAGTGTCATCTACTGCAACGATACGTTTAATCATATGGTCATTTTAATGTTATTAAATCGAATATGTGCCTTAAACATTTGATTACACGCTTGACAGACATGCTAATTTGGTGTTTACGACTATACCACACGCTACATCAAGGGACATTCGCTTCCATGGATACCTTATACCAAAGGAAGCGACCATCCTACCAGATTTAGACTCTGTTTTAAACGACGCGGCAACCTGGAAAAATCCCGAGGCATTCCGACCAGACCGATTTATTGGTGAGGATGGAGCCCTGCTCAACCCGCAGGAATTTGTACCTTTCTTCTTAGGTAAGATATGTCACGTTTACTAAAAAGCATATGGACTCTAATATTATGATTTTACATTTCAAAAAATGGATCCAGTTGTCCAAAACGTTTGTCGTAAGTTAGCATCTTGTCATGAGTGTTCATGTATTATTGAATTTATTTAACGAGTTGAGGCAAAGGGATAAAATGCGAGGCTTCGCTAAGCATTTTATCCATTTTCCTCAACGAGCTTAATAAATACAATGATACATGATATTATTGATATTATTGAATTTATATTTACTCGTTGAGGAAAAGGGATAAAATGCTCGGCTTCGCCGAGTAATAACTAGACACTTATGGAAACAACAAAAACGGAAAGCCAAAAGGACAGTTACTTTCCCACAAAATGGCCATTTTATCCCTTTTCCTCAACGAGTAAATATAAATTCAATGATACATGAGAACGAATGCAAGATTCTCTTTATTATATGACATTTAAAACGCATTTTTTCATGATTGTTTCACAAAAATGTCAATATTTCCCCATTAGTAAACGCGACGTCGTTAAGAGCACCGTGCATGTAACATTAAGGGGCGTATCTAACTAATTTGCATATTTAATTCACTAGTGAATTACTGAATTAATTAGATGGCGTTATTACATTCTCAGACGCGACGCAATATTATAAAATCATTTAATTTATATGGCATATAATAATAATAGGAAAACTGTAGCTTTCTGGAAAAATAACAGCCTATTCAATACTTAGCTTGCTAGAAGTGGTAACCTGGGAGGTTGCTTAATAGAAGTGAATGCAGTGATCAGGAATCGATGCAATTAACCCACACCTCCCATCAGAGACACAAAAGGGAAAGAAACACAATCATGAAATAACTAGACACTTATGGAAACAACAAAAACGGAAAGCCAAAAGGACAGTTACTTTCCCACAAAATGGCCAGTTGGATATCGAAATCAAAAAGATATAAGCGATACACACACTTTAAGGCAAACCATAAGAAAAAATAAACCGGGACAGAAGAACCGCCTTGGAACGGTCAGTGAAAAGAATTTCACTGGGGGTGGGGGGCTTACTTCCGTTGCGATTTAGACAAATAGCTTGTTCAGTTCGCAGGAAGGTTTGCTTTCTCATCAGTGCAACAACTCCGAGAACACAAAAATCAATCACAGAGCTGAAACAACAGTGAGGACTCAATATCAAGAAACAATTGAAATGCTGGAGCAAAAGAATGCCAGCAGTTAAACTTTGATTGGCCAAACCAGAGACAGAGCATCAGGTACCAACCAAGATTACATAAGTAAGCTTTTACACTGGAACCGTCATAGAATCTAAGGCCTGACCCACCGGCGGGCATTTGAAGAGGGAAGCAAAGTTACCAACCGTGATTGGGTTAACTACCGTGCATGAAGTCTGTCGTATAACATTTATGTTGTACCCAATCTTTTTAAATCGAATAATGATTTTACGAAATTGGGTACTGAAATCATTGCAAGTATATATTTTACGGAATTTATATAGGAAGTCACCATAAAATTCGGGTTCCCTATAGATCTTGTTGTAGAAGAGAGTTAAGTCCAACAGTGAATTTTGAAATTATATCGGAATGACGTCTATACAATTTTGAAAAGGCTTAGCCGTGTTGCGGCCGTAAAACGTCTCCCCGTACATCAACCATAGTGCAGTTTATATTTTACTTTTGGTCCTTCGGGATCAGCGTGAATATTCCGAGAAATCCGAAATAAATTATGAGTTTAGACTCAAGTTCTGGACGGGTTTTTGGTTGTTTGGACCTCATTTTGGTTTGTGTCGGTCTTTGGGTCGACTGCCTGTTTGAAATTCGCAAAATTGCAGTGTGCTTCCTCTGGCTTTCGTTGCCGGGTCGTTGCGGTGTCACTGGTGGGGCTTTGTTGGCCGAAGCTGCGTAGTGTGACCCATTTTCTTTCTTATGAATATTTTCATTGCTCTTAAAGGAACTCATTTTTGATTTTTATTTGCGTAGTTTTTGATACTGATAACCCTGATTTAGAAGTTTAGCAGTTAACATTTTATCACGAGTGTTTAAGTCAGTTACATGACCAGATACTCTCGCAAATCGAATTAATTACGAAGTATAAACGCCACAGAATGCTGCACGAGGAACACCACCATCCAAGAAAGGAAAATTTGCATTCGTTTCTCAACAGATTGGGTATTGACTTATAAACTGAAAAAAAGATTTTTGTTTGAATGATCAGAATTCATTTGAAGCAGGAAAAGGGAAATATGACGTATATGCATCTTAATCAATGAAAGAACGGTTTCTTGAATACTAGATAAGGCAATGTGCAATTTACTCAGGGAAATGCATACTCTGTTCATTTTAGTCATATTCTCGTCATAATGATATGGGCCCCGTCAAGCGGTTTTGGTACTTATCGCCCATGCGAGCGGCGAAGGTTCAGGCGAGCCTGCGCATTCGCGCAGTCTCGCCAGAACCTTCGCTGCTCGCTCATACAAGCAGTGAATCAAGAGGAACCTTCAGACAGAAAGCCATATCCCTGGCCCCTCTGAATGGCTGGGCATGCGCAGTTAAAGTTTGTCATGACGGAATGCTCGAAGACACAAATTCGCTTGGCGGGGCTCATATAATTCCAAGTCTCCATTATTATGTGCATTTCGAGCGATTTGATTGGTTGAAATAAAAGTTTATTCTTCGATAAATTCCATGAGCAAGAAAAACAGATCTGTTTCACATAGCCACATGCAGTAATATAACGTGACGTCAAATACCACATTTAGAGCCCACACGTTACGTCATTGTTTATGAAGCGACGTCAGCAACGTTCGATTGAAAGAAGGAGAACTATTGAATAAGAGAGTATTAGAAGACAAATAATCTGAAATAAAAGACTTGATAATTTTTATCCTTGGGCTCCATTCAAAGATGACATTCTGACTGAATAATAAAATTCCGCTGTGGCCGTTTGTAAGTTTATTTTTGCGCTTTCGAAAGAATTCCTAAAATTTACCATTTTGGTGACACTTTTAACATTTCGATGACAAAATTGGAATTAAAAGGAATGAATTGGGCCCCGTCAAGCGATTTTGGTACTTATCGCCTATGCGAGTAGCGAAGGTTCAGGCGAGCCTGCGCATACGCGCAGTCTCGCCAGAACCTTCGCTGCTCGCCCAAACAAGTAGTGAATCACGAGGAACCTTCAGACAGAAAGCCATATCCCTGGCATGCGCAGTTAAAATTTGTCATGACGGAATGCTCGAAGACACAAATTCGCTTGGCGGGGCTCAATTATCCTTTTTTGGTGGATTTTATCGATGTGTAAACTCCGGCGCATCACTCACAAACTTATCATAAAGTTCGGGCTTCATGCTAAGTTTGTGAGTGATTCACCAGAGTTTACATAGAGGATCTTTCATGAGTGTTCATGTTTTATTGAATTTATTAAACGAGTTTAGGAAAAGGGATAAAATGCGAGGCTTGCCGAGCATTTTATCCTTTTTCCTGAACGAGTTTAATAAATTCAATAATACATGATCACGAATGCATGATTCTGTTTATCTTATGACATTTAAAGCGCATTCCATTCAAGATTGTGTACAAAAATGTCAATATTCCGCCGTTAGTAAACGCGCCGTCGTTAAGGACGTCGTATATGTAACGTTAATGGACGTATCTAGCTAATTTGCATATTTAATCCACTAGTTGATTATCGAAAATATTACATGGCGTTATTACACTCTTAGACGCGACGTCATATGATAAACATCGATAAATAAAAATAAAAAATGAGTTCCTTTAAGAGCAATGAAAACATTCATAAGAAAGAAGATGGGCCATACTACGTAGTTTCGGCTAATAAAGCCTCATCAGTGACCCTGTAATGATCCGGCAAAGAAAGCCAGAGGAAACATACTGCAATTTTGCGAATTTCGAATAGGCAGTCGATTCAAAGACTGATATAAATCAAAATGAGGTCCAAATAATTAACCACCTGTCTAGAATGAGTCTAAACCAATAAATTATTTCACATAAATGAAAGTCATTCCTATAAAGTCTCCCTTTGATCATATTAAAATCTTTCAGGTAAGCGAAGATGTATCGGAGAACCAATAGCAAGGACGCAGATGTTCCTCTTCCTCAGCGCCATTGTTCAGAACTTTAAGATCACGGCACCACCCTGTGAAGACCTTTCTCTGGATAACATAGACAAATTTGGATTTATACACGCCCCTAAAGCCTTCCGAATTGTGGCCATACAACGTGGGAAGCTGCCGTATTAGCAAAAAGAGTTATTTATGTATAAGCTGATATTTCTGAAAGAGAAATAGATTCACAAGGAAGTTTTTCAACCATTTCCTTAAATTGTGAAATCTGTCGTTGTTTTATGCAAATATTCGAACGATAAGTTAAACTTAAATCAGACAAAGCTTCATAAATATTTATGACATTGTTTCTTATAACAGTATTTGCCGTACGAAGGACATATTGCACCAGGACATTCCATTCCAATCATAACAACAAACCCTAGAAAACCCTTGTATTAAACCCACGGTCTAATGCTCCCTATGCCGATTTTTTATCTTTTTTACCGCGTTTTTCGATAGAAGCCTCCGTGGTGCAGTGGTTACGCTACTCGCCTAGTAAACCAGGGGTCGCAGGATCGATCCCGGGCTTCTCCAGACTTTCGGATGAGTCTTTAAACCGAGGTCCCGTCTCCGTATGACCTAAGCTGTTGGTGGGACGTAAAACTCAAACACTTACTCACCGCGTTTTTCGACGATTACTTGTTTTATTTTTGATTCCAGGGAGAAAGTTGCGGAGACGCTCCGCCAACTTTTCGAAAAGGGGTCAGCCCCAGAACTGTATACATTTTGCTTTAAACAGATGGGCTTTTTACAATTTTTGAATTTTTCGACCCAGAACTGTATACATTTTGCTTTAATCAGATGGACTTTTTTTATAATTGTTGAATTTTTCGAAAAAAAAAAAAAAAAACTAAGTCTATTTCTGTCATTCACACTACTGAAATGTAAACAAATGTCCAGCCGATTTGAAATGATATCTATATAAGTATAACTCCCGCGCAGCCAACTAAAGAGGCGTTGCACAATGCATTAGTGTGTAGACAGTCAAAACATGAAATATGTGTTTTTTTACCGTTTCAATCAGCACGCCCTTAGTACAGTTTCGCCTTCTTTCTATGTTGTTTATATCTCACAAATAATACACTAGCCACTGCGAATTTCTGTTTGGCTGCCAAACTTGCATTTTTTAAAGATGGAGAATGTTTTAATGACCCTCATTATTATCCTTCAGACAAGCACTGAACAGACATCAAATCGTCAAACCACTCCATCAAGGCGAGATTTATGGAAACAGAAAATATCGCGCAAACTTGAAATTTCAGAAATCTCCATCAGATTACAGCTCTGTTCAGGTAAGTTAGGGTAATGACTAATGAAACCTTTCTGAGAAATTTGTGGAGCTTCTCCCCTACAAATTTTCCTCTGGATGTGTTGATCAAAAATCGAAAATAAAAAGGTTCCTCTGGGTGTGTTGATCACAAATCACAAATAAAATAAAGTTATCACCGAAACACGCGGCAAAAAGATTAAAAATCGACTTAAGGACAAGTTTAGTTCGGAGCACCAATGATCAAAGAATGTACAAATTAAGCATACGGAACATTCATATTGAAACTCAATAAGTTTCTGAACTTTCATAGATAACTGTGCCTCTTTACAAAGAAGCATAATAATTGATATGTAAGAGATATCTTTAAACACTCTTACAACTTCAGTGGACAACAATAACAAGCGCCCCGTCTAGCGAATATTCGAGAACTAGATTCATCTGCATTGTGTGTCCGCGCAGAGCTATAATCGACCAAACTTGAAACAGTTAGAAGGGCTAAGTGTGCCCATGGAAAGTTGTGCCTTTCCTTAAACCCTATGTCATTCCATCTCAACGTCTGGTAAAAGTAAAAAAAAAAAAAACAACAAAAAAAACAACGGAAATAAAGTCTCTAAAATGACCTCAATAGTATTGACGGCAATGTAAAACACACACACACACACACACACACACACACACACACACACACACACACACACACACACACACACGAAAAAGCAGCAATATTTAGCGCTTTAAATTGTTGACAGTCATTCTCAGCATTGAGTAAACAAGTCCGTGAAATGAACACCCATCTAACTTCCACTTCATATAAAGAAAACTGGGGTTTACAGGGGTATACATTATTTTTCATATTTCTGCTCCAGGACATAGGTTGAGGCGGTTCTAACGAGAAATCACAACCTATGTTTGGAGTGTAAATTAGAAAAATACAAAAAAAAAAATCACCTGAAAAATGATCGTTTTGGAGATATGAAAAAATGCACTAAGTCACACGGATGTGTTAATGAAATGTTCTTGAGAACGTATTGGTGTGCACATATTGCACGATATGCACTCATTACAGCGAAAACAGGTCACCACATTAACAACGCCGTGTAAGGAACACCCCCACACTTTAAGGGACATGTATATACCGTGCACATTTTTGCGCCAGTTTTCAAAGGGAGACACTTTCTGGACTTCTTGTTCGCTTTATTATAGGGTCAGCCCCACCGAAAAAGGGATCTTCTCTTAAAGGAAGGAATTTGCTTCTCAGAAGCAAATTCTTTCCTTTAAGAGTTGACCGCTATTTACTTGGGAGACAAAACACTTCTGCAAGAGTGCCTCCCTGAAGGTGTATCTATTCCCCTTAAACCCAGCTGTATGAAGAGAAATCCGGGGTTTATAGATGTATAAATTATAATTTTTTATTTCTGCTCCAAGACTTAGGTTTCGGGTACTCCAAGCCATTGGTTTGGGTACACGTTAGAACCGGCTCAATGACATCACGAAAACACGTCTATATAATTTTGACCCCTCGAACCCCACTTTTATATAGTAAAACTGGGGTTTGCAGGGGTGATTCTTATTTTTCTTATTTCTGCTCTAAATAAAGATTGTAGGTACTCGTTAGAACCGCCTCGATATGGCGGTTCCAACGTGTACCCACAATCTATATTTTGAGCAGAAATAAGAAAAATATCTCAATTTTTCATCTTAAAATTTTCATTTGTTTGGAGATAAAGGTTACAATGTATTTGTATAGGCGTGTTTTCGCAATGAGGTGCCAACAACCGTATGTTTCGAGTGTAAATAATTACACATTATTAATACAGTGACTTGATCTGCCTACTTGGAGTGGATGTTTTTCAGCTATCCCCTATATATATTGCATTGCAACGCACTGACCTGATAAAGATATGCTATCTCAGGACAAGTGAGCTTTATCACGTTAACGTGACATTGCACTTTTTGAATGAACCGGACAACCGGAAAAAATGGAAAAATGTTATTATTACTAGAAAAATCGAAAAAAATTACATTGAAAATTATCAAAAGAAAAATAACGGTCAGATGGTAGTAAATATACTGATCGATTATTTTCCGCACCGGAATGTTGGGACGCACTGGGGACAACCGGTAAGTGTCGACAATTGCCAATTAATGATTTACAAGGGGATAAACTGATAAATAGAATACCAGATTCGTGTCATTTGATATCAAGTTTATCAGGCTCGGCTTCGAGAACGCATGTAGAATCGCTCGGCAAGCCTCGCGATTCTACAAGCGTTCTCAAAGCCTTGCCTGATAAACTAGATATCAAAAGGCACTCAACTGATATTCTCTATTTCCAGATCAAAGTATCACACGAGACGCGGATCTGGAAACATCCAAGAGACGAGATACTGTGCGGTAGATCAAGTTACTGTTTATTATATGAGCCCCGCCAAGCGAATTTGTGTCTTCGAGCATTCCGTCATGACAAATTTTAACTGCGCATGCCCAGCCATTCAGAGGGGCCAGGGATATGGCTTTCTGTCTGATGATGCCTCTTGAATCACTGCTTGTATGAGCGAGCAGCGAAGGTTCTGGCGAGACTGCGCGGATGCGCAGGCTCGCCTGAACCTTCGCTGCTCGCATAGGTGATAAGTACCAAAATCGCTTGACGGGGCCCATATACTACGGAACCCTGGAAGGGACATGTATTTTTAGCTCGGCTGTTTCCGAAGAAAACGACGAAGTATTATCATAGCTCTGGCGTCGACAGCGTCGTCTGCGTCGTCGTCGTGCAAAAACTTGGACATTCTGTAATATCTCTGTCAGTACTGAACATATTTTCTTGAAACTCGGACTAATTGTTCATCATGAAAAGGGGAACTCATACCAATAGGTTAGGTAACCCTCAAAATATTTTTGGCACAGTTATGCCTCTTTTTTCGACTTAGAATTGTTTCGTAATCTGCGTCGTCGTCGTGCAAAAACTTGGAAATTTTGTAATATCTCCGTCATTAGTGAACATATTTACTTGAAACTCGGACTAGTTGTTCATTATGTAAAGTAGAACGTATACCAATAGGTGAGGTAACCCTCAAACTAGTTTTGGCACAGTTATGCCCCTTTTTTGTTTAAAAATTGTTTCACTGCGATTTCTCAAGAACTTATGGATGAATTCTGATCAGGTTTGGTATTTAGCATAATTTGGAGGGTCACCATAGCAGAAAGGAATTCGGTGACCTTGACCTAAATTTCAAGGTCACCATGGAACTCAATCTTTACTTATTCTGCCTTTCTGACACATATACTGTAGAGAAGTATTTTAACCCACATAATTATGACACTTCCAGTTTAAAGTTTTTACGTAGTTCTGTTGTTTATACTCTAACATGCACTATATATTTCTAAAAGAAACTGCAGCCGAGCATTGGCACCCGTATGCGGTGCTCTTGTTTTAGTATGTTGTGCGAACAAGATAATATCTTGTGCGCAAAAAGCATAATATCTTGTGTGCACAAGTTATTACCTTATACGCAGAACGTGTTATCTTGTGCGCACAATATATTATCTTGTTTGCACAACATATTATCTTGTTCGCACAACATATTATATTGTTTGCCCAACAGAGATCTTGTGCAGACAACATAATATCTTGTGATCACAAGGTATTATCTTGTTTGCACAACTTAATATCTTGTGCGGACAACATAATAACTTGAGCACACAAGATAATATCTTGTTCGCACAACACATTAGCTTATTTGCACAATTAAATAAGACAAGATCTATGTTGTGCAAACAAGATATTATGTTGTGCGAACAAGATAATATATTGTGCGCAAGAAAATATCTTGTTCACACAAAATATTAAGTCGTGTGAACAAGATATTATCTTGTTCGCACAACATATTATCTTATCATTAAATTATTACGACATGTATGTCATCATTCCACGAAATTTTATATTGAGATAAAGATTTTTTTGTCAGAAGTTAAGAGAAATATCTTCGCTTATTAACTTGTTTCTGCATATTTGTTGTGAGATGATCTCGAGATGTATATTTATTATAAGTATTATGGAAACGACAATTTAACATAGTATTTATTGCATTTCGAATTAAGAAAAACATTTTATAGCTAAATGAAAAATATTGAGATATACTTATTTGTCATCTTCTTCCAAAAATATATTTTGACATGGCATTATACTTCTCCAGATATTTTGGAATTTATCTATTGTTATGTATATATTAGCGGTCATTTTTAAATAAAATTCTGAAACTTTAAATGAATTTCAAGCGTCATTAGGCAATGTGCAAGAGACAAGAACCATAACTTTGGCTTTACTACTTTCTGAATTATGGCCCTTTGAACAATGAAAACGATGATTTTAAGTAATTCCGCTATGCTTCAGTTGTCTTATCTTTTTCAGAAATGCTAAGCATAATTAAGAAATTTTAAGAAGACAAGGGCCATAACTCTGGCTTAAAATCTTTTGGCGTACCGGCCCTTTGAACGATGAAAACAGTGGTTTCCGTTATTCCATGTGTCTGCCATGTAACTGTGAAATTGTTTGATATATTTCATCAAACTTTAAAGAACTGAAGGTCATAATAGGACGAAGTAGATGTACAAAAGACAAGAACACTCTGACATACTACCTTTTGGAATTATTTTCATTTAAAAGTAGTTAAATAAATTTATGGTTCTTGTTTTTTTTTACATCGCCGCATGAGGCTTTGCATTTCGGCAAAGTGTCACGAAAACACCTCGACTCGTTTTCAAGTTACAGGGCGTATACGAGTAAATGAAAACAACAACAACACTGAATCCAATATTCAGAAGGCCATGACCACAAAACCAAGCAACCAAGTATTATGGTTCTTATCTTCCACATGTAATCAGTTCTGTAAAGTTTCATGAAAATGCATGAGACGGTTATAATGTAACCCAAGGAATAACTAAAACCACTGTTTTAGTTTTTTAAAATGGTCATATTTTCAAAAGTAGTTATGAGTCAGAGTTATGGCCCTTGTTTGCTGCACGTCGTTTTGCATTTCTGTTAAAACCACTGTTTTCATTGTTCAAAGGGCCATTATATTCCGAAAGTAGTAAAGTAAGAGTTATGATTCTTTTCTTCTGCACGTCGCTTTGTATTTCTGTTAAAACCACTGTGTTCATTGGACCAATGGCCAAATTCCGAAAGTAGTAAAGTAGAAGTAAAACAAAGATCAGGAATCGATACAATTAACTTACTCCACCCATCAAAAACACCAAAGGGAAAGAAGCACAAACATTAAGCGACCAGACCATAATGGAAACCTAAACAAATGAAGGCCATAAGGACAGTTACTTTCCCACAAAATGGCCATATGGCCATCCAAAATAAAAAGACACAAGTTATACACACAGTAAGTAACAAACAACAACATAAATAAATCACCACAGAAGAACCGCCTTGGAACGGTCAGTGGAAAGATTTCCACTGGGGGGCTTAAATCGATTTTACGTGGCCACAATCCTCGCCCTTACTTCCGTCGCGATTTAGACAAATAATCTGTTCAGTCCGCATGAAGGCCTCCTAACTCATCAGTGCAACATCTCCGTGAACACATATAATCAAAGAACCACAGAGGTGAGACAACGGTGAGGACTCGACAGCAAGAAACCACTGAAATGCTGGAGCAAAAGAAAACCAACAGTTAGACTCCGCTGGGCCCGACCAGAGACAGAGCATCAGGCACCAACCAACATTACCTTGGATTAGATCTCTCTAATTCTCAATAAGCCTTTACGTTGGAACCGTCATAGAATCTGAGGCCTGACTCACCGGCGTGCAATATAAGAGGGAAACAAAGTTGCCAACCGTGATAAAGTCAGTGTTATTGTTCTTGTCTTCCGTACATTGCCTGATTGTGCTTTGTTTTTAAGACTTTTTTAAGATTTTCAGAAACATAATGTCATGTCAAAATATATAATTTGAAAAAAGATAACATATAAGTATATCTTTACATTTTTTATTTAGCTATAAAATGTCTTTCTTAACTCAAAATGCAGTACATGCCATGTACAATTACGGTTTTCATATATACTTATAATAAATATACATCTCGAGATCATCTAACAACAAATATGCAGAAACTAGATAATAAGTGAAGATATTTCTCTCCACTTCTGAAAAATAAATCTTTATCTCAATCTAAAATTTTCTGGGATACTGACATATATGTCGTGATTAATTGAGACGTTTACGCTTCCGTACACAAGATATATTATGTTGTACGGACATATCTTGTGCGCACAACATATTATCTTGTACGCACATCTCATTTGCTCATTTGTTCATTTGCTCTGCACGCGACTCGCTTCCTCCGTGTGTCCGTGAACAGCGGAATAAATGAATAAATAAATAAATAAATCTCATTTCTTAAATAAAAATGACGTGGCCAGCCAAAACTGTTCAATGACATTTTAGGTGTTTACCTTCTCCACACTTTGATACTTTGCTTCCTTTAACAAATAGTTGTGATATATATACAGTTTATGCTATCTTGTCTGTTTGCCATTATGTTGTATTATTGTATCCTCATGGGCTTTATTGGAATTTGAAATAAACTTACTACTACAATATTTTTTTTTTCATCAAATATAGAGATTCAAGCCCTAATGAGTAAATCCACGGCAATCTGGTTTCTAATGCTCTTTGCAACAACAATTCAATTTTACGATTTGTTGACTGCATGGGATTTATCCACATACATGTATAGATCTCATTCCACCAGTAACCTAATAAATGGGGTCGAATAACTACACGCTCTAATCGGTAGTGACCTATAATACCTCCTACTGATCTCTAATACGTCTAAGAACCGTTTATAGACCGGAACTACTTTTCAAGTCCCTTATTCGCAAATGCAAACAATAACATGCAACCTTTTATGCACGGGAAAACAACCAAACAACAAGTTATTATCTCTGCAATATTTATTTAATCAGATTTTCAGAATTTTAAGCTAGATTCTTAACTTCTCGAGCTTTCCTGGTTTGAAGGGTCCGTTGGAATAATTGCGCACGGCTGCTGCGCATGTGGGACTTTATGTAACATTCACCGGAGATTGCCGATAATTATTGGTTTTCCGTGACACATGCTGAAAGCCATGCTACCTGTATGAAATGATAACCGATTTGCATTCGCTTTATAGGGAAAACTTCATTTAAACCTTTATAAATTTATTACATTTAAATGTAGAGTTGAAGTTTTGTTATATGTTTGTAGAAAAATCCAAGAGCTTTCTATTGATATATTTTTTGTCTGATTTGGAAAAGATCTTCTTGCTTCCCTATTGCATTTAGTTACAGCCCTGTATTTCCCTTAATGGTGACATTAAAAATAGCGAAATCATATATCTAACCGATTTCGGACTAGATTCATCTTACATTAATTTGTAAAGTTTTAAATTTTGTTGGATCCAGATAGTGAATATTCCAAACTTTACAAATATATAAGTTAGACTATTCTGACATTTTATCTTTTTGCTTCCCCGTATTAGTAAAATTGCGCTAGAACCGAGTTGCACTATTGAACTTTTCAGTCGAAAATTGCCTAAGTCCAAATAGTTACTATTTACAATAGCTTGAAATTAATGTTTAAACAAATAAATGATCATTTACTGACAGAAAATTGGCGTTTGGTATTTTTTGGAAATATTCGTTTTAAAGTAATTCGTCGACAATGTATTATTATTATTGTTTGTAGTATTATGCCGCTTTTTGTCGTTTTATATTCAGTAAATAATAGACTATGAAAAAAAACTCTATGTAATAGAACTTGGGTTTATAAGGGTGTACACTGTTTTCCTTCATTCTGCTCTGCGTAATACATGTTGGGTACACGTTACTTGCCGAGGCGGTTCTAATGAGTTCCCACAATCTGTTGTTTTTTTGTTCTTTTTTTAGCAGAATTATGAAAAATATCAGACATTTTTTATCTCAAGATATATATACGAATAAACATGTTTTCGTAATGTACGGCATAAACAGGTTTTCTTTTGCATGACATAATGTTTGCATATAATAGATTGACCAGTAAAGTCCCAGATCAGATGCAGTACATGCTCTGGATCTGGACTGTTTGCGTAAATCAACAAAAGGGACGCCAGTATCATATGGGTTATATTGTATTTTTACAGAACCTAGATCTGATCTAGATCTTCTCTGAACTGTTTGCTTGATATAACTGGGCCTGCGCATGACAAAAACAATAGAACCGTTGCAACCAACTAACCCCAGAACAGCCTGTGCAGTCTGATCAGAGTCTTTGCTGTTCGAATGAGTCTTGTAAGACATCCGAATTAGCCAGAGAGCAACATGGGAAGACTAGCCAGACTGAATGTATATACAGGTTGATCTGTGTCTTTGCTGGTTGTACTAGTCTTATTGTAGGTTTGGCCATGCACAGGCTCATATGTTTTGTGAAAGAACTCTTTTGACCCTTAAGATGCCAAGAAAAACTGCATCTGAAAACATTGTCAAGTCATACTTGGAAACTTTCGAAAACATTTGGCATGCATGCAATCAGTGTAGATCCCGATCAGACTGCTCCCCAGGTAGCAGTCTGCTCTGGGTTTACAATGTTTTCCAACAAAACAGCTGACACAAAAACAAACGAGAATTGTTGTGATTGACATTTTAAGGTTTAAGTAAATTTATGATTTTTATAAGTCAGCCAAACTGTTTATTGCTCTATACAGCCTAAGGGATAGGTAAATAACTCTTTCACCTCCGAGTTTCTGAAGTACATTCTTTCGCTTTTGATTAGGAATTGATCATTTTCTAAAATAATGATTTCAAATAACCTTCTTTGTATTGGGCCCGAGTATAATTCGCTTACTTGCAAACCGTGTTGATCCTAATGAGACGGTAGATTTGGAGCCTCATCTGGACTACACTGTTTGCATAGGTATATACCTTAAACCGGTCTATAGGGTTGGAAGGTTTAAGCGATAAGCTTCTGCGATCAGCAGTGTAATGACTCAGCCGGGAATGAGTGTTTGAGAGCGATTCAATAAGCTTGAAGCTTTCATCGCAATCGAACTAAAATAAATTAGTACAAACTAAACTAATGACTCGGTCAACACTATTTTGGACATATTGAACCTGTGACTTTATCTATTCACACTTTTCCGGCGCAGGCTTATAGATATACAATGAGACATATAATTTATGTAGAAGTGTCCTAAAAAGGGTCCGAGGTAACAAAACATTCTCCGAATTCAAAACAATAGAACACGATTAAAAATTTAAATTACACAGCCATCAGCCATTTTTCAGCCTAAATTATTAGTGTGCCATTTTTGTTGTTAAACGTTCTGAGCAGGGTTGAACATTATTTTAAAAGATGTGCGCAGGACAAAATTCATGCAAACAGTGCAGGACCAGATGAGTTGGGCACCAAAATGTTTAATCACCTTGGCGCAAGTTTCGAGACACACCGTTCTAAACGGGCTGTTTAACTGCACAATGGTGTGTTTAAAAATAAAAATACTCCTAGATAAGTGGCAAATAATCGCGTCCACCAAATTACACACTGGTCAATACGTACAGGCTGCGTAGCGGTCGCATAGGCTTCGTATTTTGGACGCATATGCTTCGACGCAAAATGGCGGATGACAGTTCGTCAATGCAGGTAAGAAACTGTTTTTAGGTTAATCTAAATATTGTATAGCGTTGCCCGATACTGACATCTGCCTTACGGACCACTTTATCAATGTGCAGCTTCGTCTGTTGCAAGAAAAAGTTTGAAAAGCGGAATATAGAAAAATAGACCCCAAAAGAAATTTGGCATTTCAGACAGTCACCTGTAGTTTCACTTTGGCCCGGTCGCCCTATGTAAATACACGTTTTTGGCTGGTGTTCTTGCCGATAAATTGTGAATAATGATAATGAAATCGAAAAGCTAATATGCAACTTTCGTCACATCTCTTGCGAAAAAGAAAAATCTTGATATTTCGATACAACGAACGTAGCTTCGTTCCCTATTACAACGCAGAGACTGCGAACTAAATTTGAAAGCCCTGAATTATGCAGAATAATAACGAATGATATTAAATTAATGTCGAGAAATCAGCCAACCAGCGTTAGCTGGTGATGCTAAAGACATTCTGTATCATTTATACCAAACACATTTTCATTCTCAGCTATGCAAATACAACATTATGATTCGAATGCCAAAATTTGTAAAGTTACAATTATTTACACTACCGTTCATAAACTTGGTAAATATTTAGTCAAATCTGTTAAGTATTAAGCCAAATAATATTTGCACTGTATGAATTTCTGTCGTGTTTTTATTACAACGCACGTGGCTTCGGAATTTACGACGGGCAGGTTACAGAGATGGAAAGACGCATTAAAATACGCCTATTAAAATACCACTAAAAAGATAAAAACATTCAGATAAAACATCCTGATAGTTTTGGTATTTCTGCTCGCCCGGGCCAGGCGGTTCTAACGCGTATGAGAAGAAATAAGGAAATAAAAGTAATGCAGAACATCTGTCAATGTACACTACCGTTCATAAACTTGGTATGTCTGTCTTCATCAAATCTGTCAAAGGATACAGGAAAGCGATAATCTGTTACAATAAATAGGTAAACATAAATAAACCCTTTCTTCTACTGAATACTGTAGGTTACTAAGTGGTCTGATAAGGATTTTATCACTGCGTAATCTCCAGCCATTTACTCTGCTACTGAACTGACCTTGAAAATTCCAATTAACCACAGATATGCCCTGACGTCATCCATGAGGAATCTAGAAGCGTGCTGTGTACTGAATAGGCATGTGTAGCAATGTTGAAGTTTAAAACAGAAGCTTAAAATGGAGCAAAATAAACAAGAACTTGCCACTCTTTGAGGGGACTTCAATTAAAATATTCAGCCTTATATATTTGAGTCCACTGAAACTTGTGATCAGGAATTTAGTGAGGGAAGCAGCAGCTCTGAAGATAGCTATCTTACATGTCAATCACAAAAATTGTCGTCTGCTTAGTCATCTGCTGCTTTCTTTAAATGTCACCTGGACCAATCTAAGACTGCTCCTGATCCAGTCTGATCTTGGTCCACACTGTTTGCCTATAAGTGAAAATATTATTACAAAAAAGAAAGAAAAGGAAATATAAGAAGTTGCAGCAGACAGTATTAACAGGGGCCTTTTCACAATTCAGGTTTTCTTACGGTTGATTCGTCCGGTTTTCCTCGCAGGCGCACTCATGAGCACTCTTAAAATGGAGGTAGTAGTCTTCATTTTTGATTGGGTGTTTATGGATTTGCCTGACTTTGAACCTTGCCGTAGGCGTGATATAGGAAAATGAAACAGCAACCAAAGTAGCCAAAGCTAGCCATTGGCTCCAGATGAATTCGGCCTAGGTTGGTATCCCTAACGAACTGTTGTATGTCAATTCATTATTGGTAGAGAATCCTCTCATGTCACAGCGCATGACTAAGTGGAACCTTTTTGTTTGTGTTGAGCTTAATGTCACCGACAACATCATTCAGGTCATTTTTGAGACATGTTTCCGAATTTATGGGACTTTTACCCGACACTGAGACGAAATTACATCTCAAACCCTCACATATAAAGCATACTTGCAATTGCTAAATGTGAATGACCCGTTGACTTTTTGAAAAGGCAAATACTAGTTTTGGGGTCGATTATTTATCAATCGACACAAAGTAAAAAAAGTGCAAGTAGCTCTACAGTGCTTAAGTCCACGTGATTATCACTGATTTGTCGGAAATTCAGGGAAATTTGTTTAGGTTTCCATTATGGTCTGGTCGCTTAATGTTTGTGTTTCTTTCCCTTTGGTGTCTTTGATGGGTGGAGTAAGTTAATTGTATCGATTCCTCATCTTTGTTTTACTTCTACTTTTTATAGAAACAGCGGCGTTTATTTTTATCGAAGAGAGGTCAGCGTGCTGAGTAATACGGCAATCCATAGGACATGGATTGGGCTTTTCCAACAGTGTATGTCCAGATCTAATGCCGCAAAACGCAGCGTCTAATCAGGGTCTACCCTGTTTGCTCACATTACATGAATTGAAGTGCCAAACTACGTCTAATCAGGGTCTACACTGTTTGCTCAACTTACATGAATTGAAGGGCCAAACGCAGCGTCTTATCAGGGTCTTCACTTTTTGCTTTAAATTGTTATTTAAGGGTTAAAGTAAGCAGTTTAAATCCATAAGTATGCATCCAGCCGACAGACTTTCTTAAAAAAGTTAATCTTTAGGCCGGAGCCGTCACAGAGTTATGAAAGGGCCGTAAAGCAAAAACTTTTTTTTCTACCTTATCTTATTATATCGAAGAATGATTTCACGAAATGGGGTACTGAAATCATTGCAAGCAAGTATTTTTCTGCATGTATATTCTAAGTCACTATGAAATTCAGATTCTGATAGGCTATGTTGCAGAAGACAGTCTGGTTAGCAAAAAAAATATGATGCAAGGACAGAGATTGAAAATAGATCTGAGATTAAGGAAAGTCTTGCATTTTTTTTTCTTCATTGATCCTACAAAGGCTAGAATTAGCTAATGTGTTTACCGTTTAATGAGCAAATGCTTCTCTTATCGGAAACGAAGACTCGGATCAGCCAGTGAAGGCGCGATTAATGGACCTTTGCTGAAGTTTTGTAGGAGCTGCAGGTTTTCGATTCAAGTATTTAAATATAAGTCGGAGAATCACGAATACATGCCTATATACTTCTGACCCCCTTAAATCAAACTTTTATATAGTAAAACTTAGCTTTAAAGGGATATACGTTGTTTTCCATATTTCTTCTCAGAAACAAAGATTGTGGATACGCGTTATAACCCCCTGGTCCGGGCGGTTGTAACAAGTTTCCACACACTATGTCTTGAGCAGAAATATTAAAACTATCAGAATGTTTTATCTGAAAGCTTTTTATCTTTTTAGTGGTATTTTAATAGGCGTGTTTTCGAAATGCGTCTTCCCATCTCTGTAACCTGCGAAGCCACGTGCTTTGTAAAAGAAAAACACGACAGAAATTTATACAGTGCAAATATTATTTGGTTTAATACTTAACAGATTTGACGAGGACTTGCCGAGTTTATGAAAGGCGGTGTAAATAATTGTAGATTGACAGATTTTGTGCATTCGAATCAAAATGTTGTACATGTATTTGCATAGCTAGGACTAAAAAGGTTTTCGGTATAAATGATACAGAATCTCTTTAGCATCACCAACTAACGCTGGTTGACTGATTCCTCGACATTAATTTAATATCACTCGCTATTATTCTACATAAAACAGGGCTTTCAAATTTTGTTCGCAGCCTCTGCGTTGTAATAGGTAACGAAGCTATGCGCGTTGTATCGAAATATCAAGATTTTTATTTTTCGCAACAGATATTACGAAAGTTGCATATTAGCTTTTCGATTTCATTATCGTTTTCACAATTTATCGGCCAGAACACCTGCCAAAAACGTGAAGTTACATAGGGCGACCGGACCAAAGTGAAAATACAGGTGAATCTGTGTTGACTGACAAATTTCTTTTGGGGTCTATTTTTCTATATTCCGTTTTTCAAACTTTTTCTTGCAACAGACAAAGCCGCACATTAATAAAGTGGTCCGTAAGGCAGATGTCAATATCGGGCAATGCAACACAACATTTAGATTAACGTAAAAACAGTTTCTTACCTGCATTGACGAACTGTCATCCGCCATTTTTCATCAAAGCCTATGCGTCCAAAATACGAAGCCTATGCGACCGCTACGCAGCCTGTACGTATGTATTGACGAGTGTGAATTATGGGGACTACTTAGGTTTTTTTTTATTATTATTATTTTATTTTTTTTGTTAATTATCTGCAAAAAACCCCACCCAACTCAAAGAGTAAAACTGACGTTTGCATATTGTTTTTTATTTCTGCTAAAAAAAATAGAAAATAGATCCACTTAGAACCACTTCGGCTCTCACGAGTACCCAGAATCAATGTTTAGAGCCGAATTATGAAAAAAAAAAAAAAAAAAAAAGATTCGGAAAATTTTCAAAATAGATCTTTTTATTTTTTCGGAAAATTTTCATTTGTTTGAAAAGGGAGTTTTCGTACTGGGGCTACCGTGTAGAAAAATATTTCTTTGACTGGCAAGACTACCCGAATAAAGAAATACGATAAACTCGTAGAATTGGTAAGAAATGAGATGTAAAGCCAGGAACATAATACATACACTGTATGTCAGGAGCTAAACCGCGCGAAGAAAAAATAAAATTTAAACATTCATCAAAATCAATCTTAAGCGCTGATATTGCGCATCCCAGTGGTGTTGTCTTTGAAAAACAATTTTTCGGATAATTATGGTTAAATGTCAGATCAGGATGCGATTTGCCTAATTTTAAACGCTCTACAATTTTAACCCATTTATGCCTAGTCAACTGTTCTACTCTATATTTTAAAGACGCCCATTTCCACTTTTAGGGGTGTCTGATTGCTTTAATTTTTCTTAATTTTTGTCAGAAATATCCATGTTTCATGTAAAAGTGTAGGTCCTGATCAGACTCCGCATGACCGGACCGTGTGATCTGGTCCTGCACTGTTTGCCAATATCCATTTTATGGGACCCTAGTCTTAGTTAAATGGGTGAATCAGACAATAGCAATTTTCTTGGAACTTGGTTATATTAGACCCAGCAAGCAAACAGCGACCTCTCCAAGACAGCGAAATTAATATCACCCATGTACATCCGCGCAATCTGATCAGAGCCTTCACTGGAGGATCGAGGGATAGCAAAGGACACAAAGGTTGTCCCAGGCGGAAAGAGAAGACTCAAACCAGACTGCACGTGATGCGTAGGCTGATGCGAGTCTTCGCTGTACGCACATGTCTAAATGAAGATTTTGATGTGCAACGGCTTAATATTTGTTGGATTTTATGGTTTTAATGTCAGGTCAGCGCCTGTTTAAGTATCTTGTATTACATAATTACGTCGATCATCAATTTCATGTAGATTTCACACCTTTATGCATATCCCTGCAAATATTAAGAACTGTCGTCATAAAAATGAGCCAGCCCATGAGAAAAGGGTACTTATCACATAGACGAAAAACAAAGGCTTAGGCTAGCCTGCGCATATGCGCAGTCTCGTCAGAGCCTTTGTTGTTCGCAGTCATGTAATGTGGGCCAGGTAAAGAGCCATGCTTCTGGGCCTATTAAGTGGCTGCGCATAAATCAATCATAAAACGGACAATCCTTAGGACTATTTACTCATGAGTCGGCTCAAATGTCATATTTTGTATTTGAATGGAATATCATATGTTATGAAATAAAGATACATATCCAGCATTCGTTTTGCTCTGTCTCTGTCTGTCTGTCTGTCTGTCTGTCTGTCTCTCTCTCTCTCTCTCTCTCTCTCTCTCTCTCTCTCTCTTAGGCTTAATATACCTGCCACTATAGCAGAACTGAAGATATTTTTTAAATAACAAAGAAAAAAAAACTCATTTCTTTTAATTTGGTTTTACGGCTTTTTCAAGAATATTTCACTTACATAGAGCCGATCGTTCATCAAAGGTAGGCGAAAACCGGCCCAAATGTCTTCCTCCCTAAGGAGAACTTGCCTTTCTCAACAGAATCAGAATCAGAGTTGTTACTGGTGACACGTCAAATGACATTCATACTCCAGGACCTCTTATTGTTTAAAAATATATTTTTGAGCTTGGTGACCTTACCAATTTAAGAATATTTCACAAATATCGAGCACAACGTTCATCGTTAGATAGCGAGCACAAGACTATCCAGATAAAATTGTCATGTACATGATTAAACAATTGCATTAAATTGCAGGGGTATAAATTTTGTTTCTTCATATTTCTGCTAAAAAATAGAGTTTGTGGGTACTCGTTAGAACCGTCTCATTGAGCATCCGAAATCTACGTTTTGAGCAATATAATATATTTAACAATTAGAATCTGATAAATGCTATTCCTTTAGTCATGAAAGATAGCAATATTTCGCATAGATTTTGTTTGTTTGTTTGGTTTGAGGTTTAACGTCCCCGTCAACAATGTAAACATCACGAAAACACACCTATATAATTTTGACCCCCTTGAACCCCACTTTTATACAGAAAAACTGGGGTTTGCAGGGGTAAACCTTATTTTTCTTATTTCCTCTCTAAAATATAGATTGTGGGTACTCGTTAGAACCGGCTCAGGGAAGCAG
Source organism: Lucinisca nassula (assembly GCA_963580285.1). NCBI lineage: Eukaryota > Metazoa > Mollusca > Bivalvia > Lucinida > Lucinidae > Lucinisca > Lucinisca nassula. Next base: position 26,195 of record CAUZLF010000508.1, on the reverse strand, counting down.
AAATAAGAAAAATATCACAATTTTTCATCCTAAAATTTTCAATTTTTCGGCGATAAAGGTTACAATGTATTTGTATAGGCGTGTTTTCGTAATGGTCATTTTGGAGAGGTTGCTTCCAATTTTGTGGGACTTTTACCCGACATTGAGATGAAATGACATCTCAAGCCCTGTCGCCCAATGAAACCAATAGGGTTTATAAGCATGGACGGTCCGCCTCGCACCTCGGTTCCTGGACAGGCTGAGATCCTCTAAGCGGTTTACTAGTCTGCGGGCCGGATTCAGCTGTGCGTGGAAGCATCATTCAGCCCATATATTTCTTCAAGCCCCTATGGGCGGGGGCTGATTTAGCAAAGATATGTTATCCTAAGTGTATGACTCAAAATCTAGTACACATTTGTTCTCAATACAAAAACTCTCAAATGTCACGAAACGGCGGGATTCTCGTTCAGAAATATACAGGTAAATCAGAATGCTTCTAATAATACAGATAAGCGGGACCACTTGTCCCGATGGTCAGTGGTCAACGGGGAAATAAATGCAATAAAGGATTTTGCTTATTTTATGGATTTAGTTCTCCTGTAGACTGCGTTAAAATAAGTTCGGTATGGGTTGCGTCTCAACCTCGAATATAATTTCTAAATCTGAAATAACTATTTATTTGCAGATTTTCATACAGAATGTAAAGCGCTGAGAAACTTAATTCGAGCGTCCATGTTGTTTCCAACCTCTCTGTGGCGCGGTGACGTCAGAAACTTAAAACTATTTGACGTCACGTTATACAACGTCTGTGCGCCATGGCACTGAATGTGGTATTAACATGCCACGCTGTCTGCTGTCTTATTTGCTTAAATTTGCTTAATTATTGCGAAACCCCTTGATTGTTTTGAGTTGCGGTATAAACTAAATTAAATACATGATCAGTGTCTTTAATAAAAAAAATATAATCGGTTCGCCAAGACAATTAATTTGTCTAAGGCTCACCGTTTATATTTTATTATTAAAGACACTAACCATGTATTTACTATTTGCTGGTCATTTGATACCTACCTACTGTTTCAGAATTTTATACATATCATACTAACTTTTTTTTATTTTTAATGTCCTCATAATTCTTCATGCCGTTTAACAATTAACCGATTGACGCTTATGACCCACAAAGAGGGTTGTCGCGTCCTTAAACACGAAATCATCATCATCATCATCATCATCATTGATACCTACCATTGCAGTATTTCAGTATTGTGGGTGACAGAATCGGACTTTTTTTTTTCGAAATATTGAAACATTATGACAAGTTCTTCTTAGAGTAAAAAGTAGATACCCATGAAAAGTAGAAGTAAAACAACTAGAGCTGCCGCCTAACGGGCGCCAATTATACCCCCGCATGCGTTGTCCGACAAATTTTTACAAGTATTTGACCTTATGGAAGGTCAACGTAAAGGTCAAGGTCAGGTTTGTGTATATCAATCTTAAGTACTAGTGGCAAGGTGTGTGGTGTGTGAATATTAAAGAAATCGGTCAAAGAATAAGGAAGTTATGAGCAATGTTAAAGTTTTTTGTAACGGACCGACGACAAATTTTTACAAGTATTTGACCTTGAGGAAGGTCAACGTAAAGGTCAAGGTCAGGTTTGTGTATATCAATCTTAAGTACTAGTGGCAAGGTGTGTGGTGTGTGAATATTAAAGAAATCGGTCAAAGAATAAGGAAGTTATGAGCAATGTTAAAGTTTTTTGTAACGGACCGACGACAGACACCGACGACAGACGACAGACGACAAGCTGACTCCTATATACCCCCTTCAAACTTCGTTTGCGGGGGTATAAAGATCAGGAGTCGATACAATTAACTTACTCCACCCATCAAAGACACCAAAGGGAAAGAACCACAAACATGAAGCGACCAGACCATAATGGAAACCTAAACAAAGGAAGGCCATAAGGACAGCTACTTTCCCACAAAATGGCCAAATGGCCATCCAAAATAAAAAGACACAAGAGATACACACAGTAACTAACAAACAACAACATAAATAAACCGCCACAGAAGATCTTTTCGGAAGCAAAATTTTACTAGCACTAAATAGCAAGAGTTGTCACCAATTACGATAACATACCCGTGACATATAGTGCTTTTTACATCTCCAAAATGGGTGCTTTTCCGATGAAAATCCGTGATATTTGTCTTTATTATAATGCAAACATAGATTGTGGGTGCTCGTTAGAACCGCCTCAATGAGGCGGTTCTAACAAGTACCCACAACCTATTTCTTGGAACAGAGATAAAAATAATGAAGACCCCCTTAAACCCCAGTTTTCTCTCTATATATAAGGGGTGTTCATTTTATGGACTTGTTCTCATGATATTTTGTAGAAAAAAGCAATACTCTTTCTACGTAAATGCTTATGCATGCCCCCGGGAATATTCGTTTACCGCAAAATGTTTCAATGGCTTTAGTATAAGCATGTTATAGAAGGCCCCGTGGTGTATTAGTTATGCTACTCGCCATATGAACCAGGAGTCCTGGGTTCGACCCCGGGCTTCTCCAGACTTTCACGGTCCCGACTCTGTATGACATGATCTTAGCTGTTGGTGGGACGTAAAACGCAAACAGATACAACCATGTGGTGGCGAAATGATCGTTTATCATATGACGTCGTTGATAAGCTGTGGATAACGTCGTGTAATGAATATCGTATGACCATACGTGTAATAACACTTTGGCGGGATTAAGTAACGTCATGGCGACGTCCATGTCAACAATGCATTTTTGCCGAAAAAAATGTCATATTCAAAGGCGATAAAATCCTATTTAAAGTGCTCATATGATAAACAGAATCTTACAATCATGGTCATTTAATATGAAATTTATGAAACTCGCCGAAGGCTCGTTTCATAAATATCATATGAAATGACCACTCGTGTAAGATCCTCTATTAATTAAACAGAGTTCAAGCAGCGGTCTTTAGGTAAACATACAGGAATCGTGACTAATTTAGTCATTGTTTTTGCCTTTTTTTTTCGCTCATATCCCAATTTACCAGAAAACTTTTACATGACTATATTTATATTAACGACAATCAGCCTAATTATTTACTGCGATCATTCTGGATTAAAAGATACATAGACTGGTGTTTTGTTGTAATTTTGCTAATTATATAAAGGTAAGGCTAGATTTAGCCAATTATACACCAAATCCATGTCTCTAAATGGAAACATGATACCTGCAACTATCGTCAGCGGAAAGAAACACGCACGCTGAGAAAAATATGGATTTGACGCGTACCAAAGAAACACACACACCCGCACGCGCGCGCGCGTACGCACACTTTCTGACTTTATTGTTTATCAATCGACACAACTTTATATAGCATAGTAGCTTTTTTATGCTGAAGGTCACGTGACTATCTCTGACGTCGTAAATCCAGGTAACGGCTATCTTTTTTTTAGCAAAGAGCCGCGCTTGTCTTACTGGTGTGAGGTCAGAGTTTTGCGTAAGATGATTATCTATAACTGGTCTGTAGAATCATGCGTTAGGTTGGGTAAACAATGTAGACCCAGATTTTAAGGGTTAGACGAAACATTCTTGCACACCAGACAAGGAAATCCGTGATTTTACCCTGGGATAGAAATTTATGTTCTGACCCTGCTGTTCCGACCCAAAATCGAATATAATCCAGTGTTTGATAAATGCACTGGTTGATTACGACCTCGTATGCGCCGTCGTTAAGGTTGACGTCACCGCAACGTCACTGAATATTCCTTCAGTGTCAACACAATATGGCGGACGTTGGTAACCGATGTGACTGCAGCATAAAAAAATCCGCTTTTAGAAATGGAAGGTATGCAAAAAAAAAAAAAAAAAGAATCCAATATGGGTGTGAGGGGTGGATAGATAAATCGGTCCCTCGGGATCACTGTCCGGCATCACTCGGCAAGCCTCGTGATGCCGGACAGTGTCCCTCGGGACGGATTTTTCCATCCACCCTCACACCCATATAAGATTCTTATAGTCTCAGTCCTCGCTCAGGACTTTTCCAGCCGACACTCAGAACCAGTGCTTTGATTTTTCATGGATATAGCTGCTCTTAAGAGAGAGAGAGAGAGAGAGAGAGAGAGAGAGAGAGAGAGAGAGAGAGAGAGAGAGAGAGAGAGAGAGAGAGAGAGAGAGAGAGAGAGAGAGAGATCATAAGAAACTCCCTCAGGACTGTCTTCTCTTTATACATTCCTAGACGACATGTACCTTTGTTTTTGTTGCAGTATCCGCTCGTAAATATAGCTACCCACCTGGGTGACCTTGCAGCTGCCCACTCCAAAATATAGCTACCAACTGTGAACTGCAAATCGTCTTGTACGACATTTGGTCCTCCCAATAGACATGCATGTCTACAGGTTTTGTACCGAGTTGCGACCAACCTATTATATAGGACCTAATTTCAAATACATTGTTAGTTTACCTGAACCGAAGGCACATGTGAGGTAATAGTATTCCAGTGCTCCTGCGTCCGTCGTCCGTTCATATTTTCTACTAAGTATATTTTTAAAGCCAGTTGGCCAATCGTGATTAAATTTCTTGTGAAATATTATCAGGTAGTGGGTATGGCTGCATAATGTTTTGGGTAGATCAAATGGAAACTCTTGTTGCCATGGGAACATATAGCTCCCATAGACTTTCACTTGGAAAAATTTAATTCTTCTTCTCTGAAACCACAAGGCCCACACCTTAGATATTTAGCATGTAGCAACGTCAAGTGATCCCCTACATGGATGCTGCCAATTATGCCCCTGGGGTCTAAATTGGCCACGCCCCGGGGTTCCTTAGCTTCCATAGACTTATAATGGGGAAAAAGCTTAAAAAATCTTCTCCGAAACCACAAAGCCCATAGTTAAGACATTTAGTATGTTTGTTTGTTTGATTTGAGGTTTAACGTCCCCGTCAACACTTTAGGTCATTTTGGAGACGTTGCTTCCAATTTTGTGGGACTTTTACCCGACACTGAGATGAAATGACATCTCAAGTCCTGCCGCCCAATGAAACCAATAAGGTTTATAAACATGGACTTGCCGACTCGCAACGCTTTGACATTTAGTATGTAGCAACGTAATATGGTCATCTACATAAATATTGCCAGTCGTACCCCTGGAGTCAGAATTGGCCACGCCCGGGGCTCATACGCTCCTATAGAGTTACAATGGGAAAAACTTAGAAAATATTCTTCTCTGAAACCACAAGGCCCAGAGCTTAGATATTCAGTATGTAGCAACGTCGAGCGGTTCCCTACAAACGGTTCTCTATCTCAATCTGACATTACCCATAATCAACATGAGTAGTATCTTTTTACGGGTGCAAATCCACTTTGTGGATTTTCCTTTGATCTTGTTACGGGCGCGAATCCACATTCCTTACCTTCCTGAGAAAATTTCCACATCAGTAGTTCCAAAGAACTCATTAGCATATTCTAGACCTTATCTTTTGTCTGCTAATTTTTCATCTTTCTTAACTGCGAATCCATTTTAGTGAGGAGTGTAGCGATTGTCGAGCGTAAATCAGCTTTATGGGTTGACATGCTTTTCATTCTTTGCTAGATCAAAGTAAAGTTTCCATTCTTGGCATTCCTTAGTAAGCGTAGATTATATAAAATCGCATACTAAAATGTTTATAGTTATTTTCAATCACGGTGGCTGTAATCCAAGGCCTCTCCAGACATTCGGATGGATCTTTAAACAGAGATCCTCTCTTTGTATGACCTTAGCTGTTGGTGGGATGTAAAACTCAAGCATATGCGTATCCACTTTGTGGATTTTACTTTGATCCTGTTTTTGGCGCGAATCCACATTTATAACATTCCTGAGAAAATTTCCACATCAGTAGTTCCAAAGAACTCATTAGCATATTCTAGATCTTATCTTTTGTCTGCTACTGAGTCAGCTTTGTCAAGCGTGATTTCAAATATGTAGTTATATACCGGTAAAATCAGTCGTAAATGGGTTGGTCAGAAAAAAAGTATCATCATCTGACGACATTGCAGGGTTAGACATTGCCCTACACCATAGTGTAGATTATATTTTCTTGTCCTTTGGGATCATTGATTCCATTGTGGAATTTTGAAAATATCTGAGGGTCACTGATGAGGCCTAATTGGCCGAAACTAGCTAGTCTGGCCCAGAAAACATGTACACTCCATATTTTTAGTTCTGTGGTGTATTCCTTGCTTCCAAAGGATAACCCTTTATAGAACATATTAGAGTAATTGTTCTGGAATGATCGACGTACAAAGGCGAACATTTCCAGACTATTAGCCAGCTGTTCAAACTAGTAACTTGAACAGTTCTGTTTGATTCAGGATATTTTTTTTTCGGAGCAGAATTGCTTGCCCATGTCGACGGTTAATGGTTTTCCGAATGGCATTACAGCACATGCCTTTGCAAATACACTATAATCTTTCCGCTAAAAATGAATGTTTTGAGATGAAAAACTGCAATATCTAGAGCCCTGGTCCCAAACACGATAAGGTGCGATATTTGTGATAGAAATTTTAAAAGGCATGACAACATGCTCCGTCATAACCGTGGGCTAAATAATAATTACATTGTTGTTTTAGGCCATTTTTTTAATTTTTAGGCATGTATTCATAACATTTTCTTTTAAATTATTATTAAATGGACTAATTTCCTTATCGGTATGTTATCATTGGTTGCTATCGAACGCTGTTGATCGCGCTTGGTTTGGGCGGGTAGTAGTGTTCGGTCGGGTCTGAGCATGTGAGCAGTCTGCGCATGTGAGCAGTCTCGCTCGAAGCAGAATTGCTTGCCCATGTCGACGGCTAATGGTTTTCCGGATGGCATTACAGGACATGTCTTTGCAAATACACTCTAATCTTACCGCTGAAAAATGAAGGTTTTGAGATGAAAAACTGCAATAAATAAACTTGTATTGGCGTGCTTATGTGATGGCCGCGTCCCCGGCTTGCTACTTCAAGCGTCAGGGTGCGGGATTTTAACGTTGCTTATTTTGTTTCCATTATCATGTTGTTTATTTCCTATGAAATAACTGAAGACTTAAACGATGTAGGTTTCTGTATATTTAGATTTTTCTGATGAAGGCCGCTGACCGAAATATTAAATTTGAGTGAATATGCATGTCTATATTGTTTTTATCCCGCTTTTCTATAGTTAAAAAGCTGGGATTTAAGGGAGTATATTATTATTTTCCTTTTCTTTGCTCAAAAATATAGATTGTGGGTATTCGATTGAACAACCTGGCCAATAGTCTGTAAATGTCCGCCTTTGTACCGTTGATCATTCCTGAACAATTACTCTAAACCTGCAATGTCGTCATGGTTGAGTGTAATAATTTTGGAAATTAAACCACATTCTGGTGCAGCCGGCCTCGGCAGCTTAGTCGGGGGCGCGTCTGACTGGTGATCAGAAGGACGTGGACTCAATAATTGCCGGGGTCTGCAACATTCTTTCGCGAAATCTTTTCTACGGTCATTCTTTCCCATTCGCTGATTCAAGAAGGGCAGCTGTCAGTTACTGGAAAAAGAATGTGCGCTTAACTGGTTAACCGCTTACAGAGTGTATGCTGCTAATGCTAGCAGTTGTTTAACTTTACGACTGTATACTTTTGAGAAACATTCTCAATAAGTAATATATTTCCTTTGATCTGTCTGGAAGAGAAGTCATATAAATTACAATGTTGTCAAGGTAAAATGACTGCCGCCTTGTTTAAAGGTAATCTATATGTAGGGTGTAGTTTGCAACCACTTCTAAACAGGTCTAAATGGTAATATAAAATAAGAACACAGTAGGAGTTTTACGTTTTTAATACATTTGCCAATTGCAACAATTATACTACTATATATGAAAGCAAAATTAGTCCGCTCAACTTCAACAGTTCTGTTTGATTCAGGATATTTTGTTTCAATCGTCATCCTCCTTGTCGTTGTTTTCGTCCTCATCTTCAACTGATGGAGGGAGATATTGCTTTAGTAAACCTTCGAAAAGGTATTTCCGTTTTGAGGCTGCACATCTCCAGGCTTTATCAAATTCATAATCCTCTTCTTCTAACAGACGTTTTACGGATTCTTTAATAGCTTGGAAAATGCGATCATGTTTGATAGACTTATACCACAACATCTTTTCCACGAAATGATTGATAACAGCCTTTCGATACAACGACCGCAACTGCTTGAACGCCAGTGAACGAGCTGCACGCTGGTCCAAGTTCTCAGAATCCATGTAATCCTTCATTTTGTCTTCGAACACAGATTGACATTCTTTAAATGCCTCGTCAATTACTTCTCTCCAAGGTTCCTGCTCCTCGTCTGAAGCCTCCTCCTCCACCTCCTTTTCGCCTGAAGCCTCTGCCTGATAACTGTGGCTGTTATCATCGTAGTCTAAGTCAGAACCATTGTGTTCATCTGCCAATTCTTCGTCGTTGGCACCGTGTATAGTACGCATATGACGGAGCATGTTGTTCACGCCTTTTAAAATTTCTATCACAAATATCGCACCTTGTCATGTTTGGGACCAGGGCTCTAGAGTAATGGCGGACGCCAGAAGTCAGTTTATTTATATAACATCGAGTTGTCTATGTTACTATTTATACCAGGCTTGACGTCACTACTGCTGGTGTCTGGGAATGTTTGGCGGCCGTAAAAATTCTCCCTGCCCTACATCATAGTGTAGTTTATATTTTCTTGTCCTTTGGGTTCATTGATTCCATTGTGGATTTCTGAAAATATCTGAGTGTCACTGATGAGGCCTAAATGGCCGATACTAGCTAGTCTGGCCCAGAAAACTTTATATTTTCCAGTTCTGTGGTGTATTTCTTGCTTCCAAAGGATAACCACTTTATAAACATATTTGACACCAGCAGCGTTATTGTTCGATCATATTGTGCCCATAATCCAAAATGGAATGCAATTAGCTCGGCCAATACGCAGCATTTCATGGACATCTATGAGAACGGTACGACATTGCTATACATACAAAATTACATTTTCGTTGTCCTCGATACCCTCCTCTGGGACTTTTAATCGCCTCATCACACCTTTTGACTCCTCCTTGACCTTTTTTTTATCTCCTCGTTGACTCCCTTTTGACTCCTTTCAACGCCGCATTGATTCCTCCATGAAACGCATGATAATGGCAAAATACACGCCACTACATCGATTGTTTGTTTGATTTGAGGTTTAACGTCCCCGTCAACACTGTAAAAGTCATTTTGGAGATTTTGCTTCTAATTTTGTTTGACCTTTACCGGACATTGAGATTGAATGACAAGCCCTGTCGCCCAATGAAGCAATAGCGTTTATAAGCATGAACGGGCCGACTCGTACTGCTTTGTCTGGGCTGGCTTAGACCCTCTTAGCTGTTTACCAGTACTCGTGTGCGGATCGATTTCAGCTCTGCGTGGCAGCATCATGCAGCCCATATATTTGGTCAAGCTCCGATGGGCGGGGGGCCACCACACACCATTACATAAATCACTACGAAAACCTATTGGCAGTGCTTTTGTTTAAAAATTATTCTATTTAGGCGTTTTTCACGTCCTCAATGCCCTCCTCTTTGATGGTTACAGCATCGCCACATTGACTCCTATTGACTCCTCCTTGACTCTTTTTACCTCCTCCTTGACCCCCTTTTGACTCTTTGTAACGCCAAATTGGTCCTTTAGCTGGTAAATATACCTGCGGTCGCATAAACTGAACGACATTCCACACATACTCAACATAGTAGGCTCATCGGTTGTCGCTCAAAAAATACCTTTCCCTTTCCATTGTTCAAATTAAAATTCTTGGGATTTCATCTTTAAGTATTTATTGGATTCTGATAAATTATTTACTAAAGCAACAATTCGAGGAATGTCTATTAATAAATAAAGATTTCTATATTTTCCTTCTTTTTTATACACTATAAGTGCACATTTAAACATTCCTTGCATTCTTTGTCTTTGGGTATTTGTGTTGTTTATATTTGTTTTATTTTGGATAGCCTATTGGCCATTTTGTGGGAAAGTAACTGTCCTTTTGGCTCTCCGCTATTGGTGTTTCCATTAGTTCTGTTTATTCATGTTTGTGTTTCTTTCCCTTCGGTGTCTCTAATGGGAGCTGTGGGTTGATTGTATCGATTCCTGATCATTGCCTCCACTTCTATTTTGGAAAGTTTCGACTTTATGATGTTTTGAATAATTTTACGAGATACACATCTATCAATATTGCTTTGATGAAACACAACAAAGCCCCTCGAAGAACAAAAGAAAGTAAAGAAAGGAATGTCAAAACACAGAAAGGAACGTCAGGAATGTGAGGACGTGTCAAAACGTAACTTTGATGAAATTTGAGTACCTGCCGACCGGCTGCGTAGAACAAAAGAAAACAAAGAAAGGAATGTGAGAAAGAACAACGAAAAACAATGGAATGTGGTCCGCAATTCGAACCTCGCCTATTAGTAAAGTAATGGAAAAATATGAAAGTAAGAGTGACTGTGCCTTTTTGTATTGATTATACATTTTAAGTATAGCAAAGTTGTATATATTATTCCATTAGCAAGCCTTCCATAATTAGTGGCACTCCATCAGAAAGCACGAGCCTTCCATCGCCAATAGTTCTATTGTATGTTTTTTTTTAAATTTAAATGCTTAAATTGCATAGTGATTCAATATTGATGGTGCTAATTGCTGTACATTATAACCTCTTTATATCACAGTTGTTTAGGTCCAGGGAATATATTGTTTTAGTTAACCGACAAATGATCATCTGTTGCATAGCTCTTGACCTGCCTCGGCAGCTGAGTCCTATGCACATCTGACGGCGGCGGGTTCGACGCCTGCCGGGGTCGGTAACATTCTTTCGTAGAGATCTTTTCTACAGTCATTCTCTCCATTGTCAATTTCTGTTAGAAGAAACTACACTGTACTGGTTAACCGCTTACGTTTAAGCCCACGCCGAAAAAGTGTTGATAGGTAAACAGACTGGCTCAGAAATGTCATAAATAGTGTTGACTGGGCCATTAAACGCCAATACAAACAAACAATGGCATAGCTCTTGAACCTTATATCCAGCTATAAGCTAACTTCAAAACTATGCAATAACAGTATTATAAAAAGGTCACCGTGTATAACTGATGCTATAACAAACAATGTTATAAAAAGGACAGTGTTCATTCAATATTACTAGCGCTATGACAAATTATTTTATAACGAGGTCAGTGTAAATCCTCTTTAAGTAGATAGTCGATGATGATATTTTGTTTTTCTGACCAACCCATTTACGACTGATTGGAGATTCTGATATTTGCTTGCCTAACTTTGACTGATACCAGCCCATTTACGACTGGTTGGATTTTTCATTCCAACAAACTGAACACGTCTTTTTGTTTCATTTTTAAAGTAGACGTAAACCAATGATCAGGAATCGTTACAATTAACTTACTCCTCCCACAAAAGACATCAAAGAATACTGTAAGGTCTGTTTTCTGTAATACTTAATCGGATGTAAATGGTATTGGCCCAGATTAGATAATAATAATAATAAAAAATGAGTCTGATTTTGTCTACACTGTTTACTATGACAGCATTTTTCAAAAGCTAGGCTTAAATGGGTTAAAGGAGTAGTTTTGCATTATCATATTTTTTGCATAATCATGTTATGACTTTTTTATATTAAAAATCATTTTATTAATTTATGTCTTTGTTTTTTGTTTTTGTTTTCACATTAACCATACATATCAACCTTAATTTTTTTACATAACTTTATATACGAGACAATTAAAATACTCACAACGGGAACTGATGATAGCAGTTGAAGCTCAATAATCGAAATTCCTTTATAAATCAAACTGCTTTTCAATACCTAGGATAGACTCTGATCAGACTACTTCTACAAGGAACAGTCTGATCAGTGACATATTTAAATATGTTATTTCATGATTTAAAGATAACAGCTTGATGTATTATATAAACTGACAAAATCTTGATATCAGATGAAAAGAAATGCATGGCCTGTTTTTTTGAAAAGAATGTGACAAAATATATCTAAATTTGGATTTTTTATTTATTAAACTTAGAAAAGAGTCAGGCAGAGTAATTTTCCATTGATTATTTTTTCGTATGGATATGCTTGAGTTTTACATCCCACCAACAGCTAAGGTCATACAGAGACGGGATCTCTGTTTAAAGATCCACCCGAAAGTCTGGTGAGGTCATGGAATACAGCCACCGTGATTGAAAATAACTACAAACATTTTAGTATGCGATTTTATATAATTTCCGCTTACTATGGAATGCCAAGAATGGAAACTTTACTTTGATCTAGCAAAGAATGTAAAGCATGTAAACCCATAAAGCTGAATTACGCTCGACAATCTCTACATTCCTCACTAAAATGCATTCGCACCTGAGAAAGATGAAAAATTGGCTGACTCAGTAGCAGACAAAAGATAAGATCTAGAATATGCTAATGAGTTCTTTGGAACTACTGATGTGGAAATTTTCTCAGGAATGTAAGAAATGTGATTTCTCGCCCCTAATGGGATCAAAGTCAAATCCACAAAGACGAAGTAGCAGACAAAAGATAGGATCTAGAATATGCTTATGTGTTCTTTGGAACTACTGATGTGGAAATTTTCTCGGGAATGTAAGGAATGTGGATTTGCGCCCGTAACAAGATCAAAGGAAAATCCACACAAAAAAGAAAAAAAAATCCACGAAGTGGATTTGCACCCGTAAAAAGATACTACTAACATGACAAAAATATTGTCAAGGTCATCATTCTGAGCAACTTTGATGATGATTGGACCTAAAAGACGGCCCCCGCCCATTGGGGCTTGAAGAAATAAATTGGCTGCATGATGCTTCCACGCAGAGCTGAAGCCGACCCACACACAAGTACTGGTAAACCGCTTAGAGGATCTAAGCCTTCCCAGGCAAAGCCGTGCGAGTCGGTCCGTCAATGCTTATAAACCCTATTGTTTTATTGGGCGACAGGGCTTGAGATGTCATTTCATCTCAATGTCGGGTAAAAGTCCCACAAAATTGGAAGCAACGTCTCCAAAATAACCTATACAGTGTTGACGGTGACGTTAAACATCAAATCAAACCAAACAAATGGACCTAAAAGAATGGCCCATATAGTGTTCACAATGGTTTTTTTCTATGATTTGATTTACTGACCTAATTTATGACCAACATACCCCATATTCAAAATTGACAGAGATATTATCATATTGATCATTCTGAGCAAGTTGATGATGATCGGACTAAAACTGTTGGCTTCAGAGTGTTCAGAAAGTTTTACCATGATTTGTCAGACTGATTTACCTTTTGTCCTGACATGATGTATATTCGAACTTGACTGGGATTATTTTGTGCAAATCCGACGATGATTGGACCAAAACTATTGACTCTATTTTTTCTGTGATTTGACCTACTGACCTACTTTTTGACCCAATATGACTCCTATTCGAACTTGACTGAGATATGGGCCCCGTCAAGCGATTTTGGTACTTATCGCCTATGCGAGCAGCGAAGGTTCAGGCGAGCCTGCGCATCCGCGCAGTCTCGCCAGAACATTCGCTGCTCGCTCATACAAGCAGTGAATCAAGAGGAACCTTCAGACAGAAAGCCATATCCCTGGCTCCTCTGAATGGCTGGGCATGCGCAGTTAAAATTTGTCATGACGGAATGCTCGAAGACTAAAATTCGCTTGGAGGGGCTCATATAGTCAAGACGATCATTCTGAGCAAGATTAATGATGATTGGACTACAACTGTAGCCTATAGAGGGTTTGCTTACAAGAAAATGTTTTACGCACGCACGACACCTTACAACGCCGGACATCTCAATTTCACAAAAGCTCAACATGATCTTCGGCCAGATGAGCTAAACACCAATCAAGGAATAACAAATTTACAGACCAGGCACTAACTTTTGACCTTTAATCTTTATGTTTGACCTTGACATTAGAGCTATAGATCTGGGTATTGCGTATGAGAAGTTTCTCAACATTGGAAACAATTCTGCTGAGAAATTGCAAAACAATTCAAGGAATTCAAGGAATATCAAATTTATAGGCTGTAAACCAACAAAAGAAACAATATTTTGACCTTTGCCTCTAAGTTTGACCTCGACCATAGAGCTATATACCAGGGTATTGCACATGATACAGCCTCTCATAATGGGAAACATTTCTGCAAACTTATTTCAAAATCATTCAAGGAATTACAAAAGTATAGACAAAGCAACAAAAATAGACACTATTTTTGACCTTTGACCTCTAAGTTTGACCTTGACGAAGGTATATTTTCTGATATAGAATATTACAATAGGAAAAAAATCTGCTAAGTTATTTAAAATTCCATCTTGGAATGGCAGTTACAGACACGAAGCCAAAAATAGACCATATTTTTTACCTTTGATCTCTACGTGTGGCCTTGACCTTGGAGCTGCAGACCTGGTGTTGGGGCAAGACACATCGTTCGATGACGGTAGTCATTACGGCCAAGATATTTTGAAATCAATTGCGGAATGACAAAGTTATGGACTGAACATTGTTATGGTAACACAAATTCGGACATACATGCACACATACATACACACGGACATTGTGAACAAACCAATGCCCGTCCGCCATTGGCATGAGGCATTATAAATGTTTGCTATTTGATGAATGGATGGTTGCGTTAAAACATGATTTTACTAGCTTTACATGATTGTTTCATGAGGCTCCAAAGGCAAGAAGTACATACACATTCTAAGTTACAGGTATTGCAGATGCCAATTTTGCATATTTAGGGTCAGACTCTTAAAAATAGTATCTCAGAAATCGTTCATTATGTTTATCTAACATTTCTTACATTCACTTCACTAATATAGTGCAATCAGAAAATGAAAAAAAAAATCGCCCATGGACCCTATTTGGACCCAAAATCTCATGATGCGCCACATTTATTTGGGAGAAAATATGTTAAGATATTGGATGGATTGTTTGTCCTTCAAGGCGCAGCAATTTTATCGTAGAATATCATCACGAAGTTCTTTTATACCTTCACTTCTATTTTAAAATTTTCACATGGTCTGTGTTCCAAGAAAAGTGTGGTTACGTTAACTGACCGGAACTGAATAGTATTGACTTCGCCGATAAACTCTAAATTAAAACAAACAAAACTATGAGTACGATTAGCAGAGACTGATCAGAATGCGCAGGTGAGTCCAACAAGTATCAAATCACACCAGACTACACATTTACCATCAAAGGCAAGAGATGCCGTACTTTTCTCTATGGATAGCCCGGGATGTTATAAATGCGATCGCCGAAGACTCCGACCAGACTGCGCCCAGTCTGATCTGAGTTATAGAAGACTCAATGACATGTGAATGGCGAGGGCTCTGATCAGACTGCATAAAAGCACAGGCTGATCTGAGTCTTCGCTGGTTACACAAGTCTTATCTGAGTTTTCGGTGGTCTTATTGTAGGTTTTGAGTTGGTCATGGGAATAAGTCCGCGTTTCGGAAGCAAAATATAACAAGAGCACTGCAAGCGGGTGCCATCTTCGTCAGTAGATCTTCGATGGCTCTAACACCGATTGCTCATTTACCATGGATGAGTTGAACAAGTTTTAAGTCTCTAGGGAATTCCTGTACATGATAAGTAATGCGGGATAATTAAGGAGATTTTCGAATTTTATCTTGCAAATGTATGCTGTGTGTACTCATTAGAATCGCCTCGAAGAGGCGATTCTAATGAGTACATACAGCATACATTTTTGTTAAAGATTACCAAAAGATGTCCCAGAATTAACCCCTTCATGCCTCCTGGCAGAAACCCTCATTGGCTCGAACTACTCCTGTCTCGAAGAGATTTTTGTGGTCCCAAAGGAGTTCGAGTCATCGAAGTTCTACTGTATGTCACAAAGAGGGATAAACCAGTCAAATTGCTTCATGGGGGTTATGGAACTTGGTCAGAATGTAGCTCTTGTAATGATGCAGATGAATGTCAAGTTTCATGAGGCTGGGTCAAATACGTAGAGGATCTTACACGAGTGGTCATATCATATGAAATTTATGAAACGAGCCTTCGGCGAGTTTCATAAATTTCATATGAAATGACCACGAGTGTAAGATTCTGTTTATCATATGACCACTTTAAATTGGATTTTATCGCCTTTAGTTTTGACAAATGTTCCGCAAAAATGCAGAGTTGACATGGACGTCGTCTTGACGTTTCTTAATCCCGCCAAAGTGTTATTACACGTGTGGTCATACGATTTTTATTACATAACGTTATCCACTGCTTATCAACGACGTCATATGATAATTTTGGATATATGGCTAAGGTTAAAGTTTTTGTTAAATTTTCGAAAAAAAAAAAAAATAGGTCAAAGTTCAAAGGTCAATGGTTCGGGCGAAAGAATTTGCACTGTACTGGTTAACCGCTTACGTATAAGCCTACCCAGAACAAGTGTGAATAGGTTAACTGACCTGCTCGAAAATGACCTAGATATTGTTGACTTGGCCGTTAAACTCCAATACAAACAAACAAACAAGGTCAAAGGTCAAAACATATGATATTTATGAAAAGGTCTTGCCCCAAGCAGCACACATGCCAATTGTGAAAGATATATTGCTCGAGGTATTAAAAATGAGAGGTAATACGTTTTCTTGAAACAGGTGTGTTTTCGTATGTCACAAAGGGAGGTAATCAGTCAAAATGCATGACAAAGATGATGGAACTTGGTAAGAATGTAACACTTGTGATCATGTAGATCTGTGTCAAGTTTCATGAGGTATATTCACCTTATTTGCATTATCTGCTGGTTCCTAGTCTGAAGGTTATCAGTGTTGGAAAAACAGGTAACCAGACCCCCCCCCTGACCTTCAAGGTCAGGGGGGTCTGGTTACCGGTTTTTCCAATATTGACAATGTGCAAGCTGGGAGCCAGCAAATAATGCAAATATAGTAGAACTTCGATGGCTCGAACACCGATGGCTCGTGTACCATGGAAGAGTCGAACCCATTCTTGAGCCCCTAGGGAATTTCTTTACATAAGAAATAGTGGGGGATAATTAAGGAGATTTTAGTCTTTTATCTTGCAAATGTATGCCGTGTGTACTCATTAGAATCGCCTCGATGAGGCGATTCTAATGAGTACACACAGCATACATATTCATTATAGAACACCGAAAAGATGTCAAAAAGTAACTCCTTATGCCTCCTGACAGTAGCCTGCCAGTGGCTCGAACTACCCCTGTCTCGAACACATTTTTGACGTCCCATAGGTGTTCGAGCCATTGAAGTTCGACTGTATGGTGAATAGGACAAATACCTTTGTAAATATGGCCAAAGTTAAAGTTTCAGGTTACATTTGCGAAAGATAAATCATATTTCAAAGGTCAAGATCAACAGGTCAAAAAGCTTGGTATTAATGAAAAGGTCTTGACCCAAGGAACATCCGTTTGAAGTTTGAAGGCTGTATTGCTAGTGTTTTTTTAAATGAGTGAATAAAAAAAAAAAAAAAAAAAAACAATTTTTTTTTCAAATGAGAAAAAGGGGAAATAATTCAGTCAGCTACCATGATAGGGTTATGAAACTATGATAGAATGTAGCTTTTCTGATGATGAGAATGTGTGTGAAGTTTCCTGAAGGCAGGCTTAATACCATTACGAAAACACACCTATACAAATACATTACCAATTTTTTGGCCAAAAATTAGAAGTTTTAAGATGAAAAATTGTGATATTTTTCTTATTTCTGCTCAAAATATAGATTGCGGAGACTCAAAAGAACCGCCTCGACGCGGCGGTTCTATCGAGTACCCACAATCTATGTTTCTTAGCAGAAATAAGAAAAATAATGTATACCCCCTTAAACCCAGTTTTACTATATAAATTCAAAGGTCAAGGTCACAGGTCAAAAAGTATGGTAGCAATGGAAAGGTCTTGCCCCAAGGAACATCCATTTGAAGTTTAAGTAACATTGAAATGAAAGGAAAAAATGCTGTTTCAGAAGAATAAAGAACAGCGGAGATAATTACAGTTACGGCCCTTGGTCATGGCTCTCGCCCGTCGGGGCGTTAAGAAATAGATGGGCTGGTAAACTGTCGGGTAAAAGTCCCACAAAATTGGACGCAACGTCTCCAAAAGAAACTATACATTGCTGACGGGGACGTCGAACCTCAAATCAAATCAAAACAAATACACGGCCCTTGGTCAGAATGAAGCTCTTGTGATGATGAGAATGTTGTATGCCGGAGGTTTCATGAGGCTAGGTCAAATGCTTTCCAAGGTTAAGTTTTTTCGGAACGACGACACGACGACGACGACAACAACAACAAAAACAACAACGCATACGCCGGAGTGACGACAATAGCTCTGGAGAGATGACAACTTTGGTCTAATGAAAGAAATAGATCTTCAAAATTTATATTTTGTAAGAATTGAGGTTTTACGTCCCCGTCAACACTCTTGAGGTCATTTTGACGTTGCGTTGCTTCCAATTTTGTGGGACTTTTACCCGGCATTGAGATGAAATGGCATCTCAAGCCCTGCCGCCTAAACAAACCAACAAGTGTTATATGTAGGAACGGTCGGACGCGTACCACGTTGTTGGCAGGCTTAGATCCTCTAAGTGGTTCACCAGGACCAGTCAGTTTGAGCTCTGCGTGAAAGTACCATGCCTTCGCTTTAAAACTTACTTCAATGTAGTCCGCGTAAATGCTTACGCATGCGCACGCGAATATTTATTGACCGCAAAATGTTAAGTGAGTGGTGGTGAAATGATCGTTTACTAGAGTTCATGGTGCGGTCTTTCGGCAAACATGAAAGGAACCTTCTCTTATTACTGCTTTTTCACTCGCATCCCAATTAACCTGGCAGCAAAAACGCAGGAATAATTAACTACAATCAATCTTATTATTTCCTGCGACTATTCTTCATTAAAAGATAGATTGATAGACGGGTGTTTTGCTGTCATTTGGCAAATAATATAATTTAGCCAATTATACACAAAATAACTAATATGGGCAGTGTGTGTGTGTGTGTGTGAAATCGGGTTTAACGTCGCTTTCAACAATTTTTCAGTCATATTACGACGGTGTCTGGTTGCGACAGGGAGCTCAATGCTCACTTTTAAAGTGCTGCCTCACTGAAGTATCATGTCCCAGACACATTACATGCTACCACACCCAGTCACATTATCCTGACACTGGGTCGACCAGTCCTAGCTCTACCCCGTAAATCTGAGTGCCAAGCGAGGAGCAGCTAGTACCATTCTTAACGACTTTGGTATGTCGCGGCCCGGGATCGAACCCGTGACCTCCCGTTCCCCGGAGCGGACACTCTACCAACTGAGCGATCGGGGCCGGTCTAATATGGGCAGTTGATGCACTGCGAAAACACGCCTATACAGATACATAGTCTATTTTACCGCCAAAAAATCGAAAATTTAAGACGAAAAATTGTGATATTTTTCTTATTTCTGCTCAAAATACAGATTGTGGTCCCTCAATCTATATTTTAGAGCAGAAATAAGAAAAATAAAGTTTACCCCTGCAAACCACAGTTTTACTATATAAAACTTGGGTTCAAGGGGGGCAAAATTATATAGGCGTGTTTTCATGATGCCTACACTTATCGGCCTTGAAAAATAAAACACTCACACAGACAAAATTATGGATTTGACACTTCCATTAATGAAAATGGAAAATTTCATACTGCTACATGTCAGAAATCTTACGCGTTTATTGGAAATCGTTGCCTGGAAGTATAAATTTGCAGAAAATCGCCATTTGGGGAAGATTTTGCTTTAATTCACAGTAAATCTGTGGTTAAAAATCTCCTGAATTCCAGTTGTTTTCTGTTGATTACGGCCCGCGGTAACCCGTCAGTAAGATTGACCAGGTGTGTGACGTCACGGCACAAGCTCTATAAGCACGACAAGCCTACAATAAGACATGTGCGCCCAACGAAGACTCTGATCAGCCTGCTCCTTCATGCAACAAGAGAAGTCTCTATTGAGACTATATGGATGCCCAGGCTGATCTGATTCTTCGCTGAGCGCACATGTCTTATTGTAGGTTTTGTCATGCGCTGGCTCATTTATTTTCCACTTTCTCTCCTGTTCCTCAATTTCATCTCTTCTTCTATCTCTTCTAATATTAGAAGCCCCTGTGGCGCAGTGGTTATGCTACTCGCCTTGTAAACCAGGGGTCGCAGGATCGATCCCGGGCTTCTCCAGACTTTCGGATGAGTCTTTTAACCAAGGTCCCGTCTCCGTATGACCTTAGCTGTTGGCGAGACGTAAAACCCAAACACTAACTCTATCTCTTCTTTAAACATTCGGATTAGTCTTTTCATCAAGAAAACACGCCTATATAATTTTGACCCCCTTGAACCCCACTTTTATTTAGAAAAACTGGGGTTTCAGGGGGTAAACCTTATTTTTCTTATTTCTGCTCTAAAATATAGATTCTGGGTACTCCTTAGAACCGCCTCGATGAGGCGGTTCTAACGAGTGCCCACAATCTATATTTTGAGCAGAAATAAGAAAAAGATCACAATTTTTCATCACCAAATTTTCATTTTTTTTCGGCGATAAAGGAGGCAATGTATTTGTATAGGCGTGTTTGCGTAATGAACTGGGGTCCCGTCTCCGTATCACCTTAGCTGTTGGTGGGACGTAAAACTCAAACACACTCACTCACTCTCTCTCTCTTCTATCTCCTTTCTTCCTTTCTCTTGTAGACGACACAAAATGGCCCAAAAGGGTTTACGTGACGTTAAACGCCAACACAATCAATCAACCCATCACGGAAACACACCTATATAATTTGACCCCCTTATACCCACTTTTAAACAGTAAAACTGGGGTTTACGGGGGTATACGGAGACGGAGGTGTACATTTTTTCATCTAATGGCTGCGCAAAAACAGAAATGTGGGATCTCCTGAGAACCGCCTCGCCGCATATTTTATGTTTTTGAGCAGAAATATGAAAAATATGTTGTTGTTTTTTATCCGAAAATGTTCATTTTTTTTTTGGTGGTAAAATTTCACGCCTGTTCAAATATATTGCAAGTTTTACCACCAAAAAATGAAAATTTTCAGATAAATTCTGATAGCATCACGTGAACAAGTCCGTGAAATTAAGACCCCCCTAGACCCCACTTTATATAGAGAAAACTGTGGTTTACGGGGGTATTCACTATTTTTCTCATTTGTGCTCCAAGACATAGGTTGTGGGTACTCGTTAGAACCGCCTCAATGAGGCGGTTCTATCGAGCACCCACATCCTATGTTTTGAGCTTTTATAAGAAAATATGAAGGATTTTCATCAGAAAAGTAGCCATTTTGGAGATGTGAAAAATGCACTATGTCGCACGGGTGAGTTATCGTAATGTTTGCCTCTATATCTCCTGAACACATAGATCATGGGAACTCGTTAGAACAGCGTAGTCTATGTTTTTGAGTAGAAATAAGACAAAATAATGTTAACCCCTGTAAACCCCTGTTTTTCGATATTGTTTGTTTGATTTGAGGTTTAACGTCCCCGTCAACACTGTAAAGGTCATTTTGGAGACGTTGCTTCCAATTTTGTGGGACTTTTACCCGACAATGAGATGAAATGACATCTCAAGCCCTGTCGCCCAATGAAACCAATAGGGTTTATAAGCATGGACGGTCCGCCTCGCACCGCGGTTCCTGGACAGGCTTAGATCTTCTAAGCGGTTTACCAGTGCTAGTGTGCGGGCTGGATTCAGCTCTGCGTGGAAGCCTCATGCAGCCCATATATTTCTTCAAGCCCCTATGGGCGGGGGCTACCAGTTTTTCGATATAAAAAGTGGGTTGACGGGGGGGTTAAAAATTATAGGCGTGTTTTCGTGATGAACGTTTCCTTTCTCGGCCACGATTTTCCATCACGAAAACACGCCTATATAATTTTGACCCCTTGAACCCCACTTTTATATAGTAAAACTGGGGTTTCCGGGGGTATACCTTATTTTTCTTATTTCTGCTCTAAAATATAGATTGTGGGTAATCTAACGAGTGCCTACAATCTATATTTTGAGCAGAAATATGAAAAATATCACAATTTTTCATCATAAAATTTTCATTTTTTCGGCGATAAAGGTGGCAATGTATTTGTATAGGCGTTTTTTCGCAATGTATACCACTAGGGTTAAAGGGACGGTCTGACTCAACCACTTTTCTTAGACCTTCTAAGGGTTTACCAGTACTCAAGAGATTGGTCGATTACAGCTCTGCGCGGAAACACTATGCAGCCAAATCTACTTTTCCAAACAGAAGCCCTGTGGTGTAGTGGTCACGCTACCCGCCTTGTAAACCAGGGCTCACAGGATCGATCCCGGGCTTCTGCAGACTTTCGGATGAGTGTTTAAACCGAGGTCCCGTCTCCGTATCACCTTAGCTGTTTGGCGGGCGTAAAACTCAAACACTCACTCATTTTTCCAAGCCCCGATGGGCGGGTGCCTTTTTCTCTTATCGTAGTCCAATTATTAAAAACATATTTTAGCATAATAAGAGGCGGGGTCGGTGACACGTGACACTAGTGGACCAATACTTACTTCCATTGTGTGTCATTATTATGGTTATAAAAGCCTACATTAGTGCACTCTCAGAAAAAGCAATTTGCCACGCGCAGTCGACTGAAACTCACATTAGCTTTAGCTGATATGATTTTTATTTTGTTTTCGTTTTCGAATCACGAAAACACGCCTATATAATTCTGACCCCCTTACACCCCACTTTTATATAGTAAAACTGGGGTTTACAGGGTTAAAATGTAGATGGTGGGTATTCGTTAGAACCGCCTTATCGAGGCGGTTCTAACGAGTACCCGCAATATACATTTTCAGCAGAAACAAGAAAAAATATCAAAATTTTTCATCTTAAAATTTTCGTGTATTTATTTTTCGGCCGTTAAGTTTACAATGTACATGTATTAGTATATGCGTGTTTTCGGTAATGGAAATACAGTAGAACTTCGATGGCTCGAACAACGATGGCTCGTTTACCATGGATGAGTCGAACCCATTCTTGAGCCAATAGCGAAATCCTCTACATAAGAAATAGTGGGAGCCGGATAATTAAGGAGATTTCAGTCTTTTATTTTGCCAATGTATGCTGTGTGTTCTCATTAGAATCGCCTCGATGAGGCGATTCTAATGAGTACACACAGCATACATATTCATAATAGGACACTGAAAAGATGTCTAAAAGTATCTCGCTATGCCTCCTGACAGTAACCTCGGTGGCTCGAACTACCCCTGTCTCGAAAAGATTTTCGTGGTCCCAAAGGTGTTCGAGCCATTGGAGTTCAACTGTACCATTTTACCAACCAAGGCTCATAACAAACACAAGGATTTCATACTTATCTTATTCGTTGTTGACAGAACATGACATTTTGTTAGTCTTTTCATAGCCATAACATGCCATTCAGTTGTTGACTACAGCACATGCCTATATAAAACAGATTTTTTCATCAACTGCATACCAATTTGTGTAGAAAATGTTGCTGATTGTATGGAGAACTATTTTATAGTGCTCTTGATCGTTTAAAGTTCAGAACAGTGATGTTACCAATAAAGATTATATTCTTCACTATCACCTTTCAGTTGTTTGCTATCAGGGGAGACAATGAGCGACAAACTAACTATAACAGTGTTCTGAACTTCATTCTGGAAATACGAAATAACAGCAGTACTGTGTGGGAATATGTTGCCACAATACAGGCCCTGTTGTGTCCGGAACAACCAGTGTGTACCCGAGACGGAATACAGGATCGCAATACAACTCTTAGCACCTTACAACCGACATTAAGCGTTGGAACAGAGTGGGTACGTATTCAAGAATTTCCAGAATTTGTGGGTATATGCTGTCTACCCTGCTCTTGTTCAGAAAACTGTCAAAGAAACGGTTACTGCTGCATGTCTAGAGAAGTGTTCTTCAGTGAAAAAGCCACAGGTGAAAACAGCGGTGATACATTTGCGAATGATACAAGCGACGGCACGCTTCTGAAAGTTACAAGCAGAAAATATGCAAATGATATAAGCGACAGCGCGTCCGTGGATGATAGAAGCGTCGATACGTTACTGAACAATGTTGGCGACAATAATAAGACAATGGCTGGTAAAATTGAAACCACTTCACCTGATCCTACATCAGATGGCCAAGGTGAGAGCGACTGTGTAGCGGCATCCGTGAAAGCTTACCTTGACAAAAACTACATCGACCCTCTTAACAGTTATTTTATGGTCACTCGTTGCTTCAAAGACAACACGAATGACACTCTGAACGGAAAATGCCAGCATCCAAGGTATGACCAATTAGATGAAACGACGCCTATAACTTCGTTGAAAACAAACCAAACCTATTGGAACATGTATTGTGCGATCTGTAACAAAGATGCAGACGACGTCATACAATGGACTTCTGTTGTGAATCTATCGCCTCAGTTCTACTATTTCGCTAACTCGTCACGGCCTCGAAACTTTCCTCAGACGGTAGAGGAACTTCATATTATGCTTGTTAATTCAATTGCTGGAATAACCTACACACCGACAGCTGCTGTGGAAGACAATGTATGCCTGCCGAAAAACAACCTTAAATCGTGCACCAGATACGCAGATATAAAAGCTGTCAGCCACAAAGCCTCGGTGGTCAACGACTGTAGCCAGTTCTACGCTCCAGTGACATTTAATATACAGGGTTTAATACGCCCCTATATGAATCCATTTTGCATCTTCTGTGACGTTGGTGAGATACAACCAGCCAGAAACACAGACTGTGCTGAGAAAGATCAAAGTAAAGGCCACGGGGGTATGGTAAGTGGTCTCCTTGACTACAGAAAAGAACAAAATTGGGAAGAAACCGCAGCCGGCCAAGATCTTAAAGAAGGTAAATGTCGGTGCACCGAGGTAGAAGACCCTTATCAGGTATGTTAGAATCTAATACACAGCAGAAGCTCGTAGAACGACTGCACATGTTTCCAAATATTTTAAATTATAAAGACTTTGGCGTTACAGTAATTCCCAATAATGTGAATAAGGTGAAATGACATCTCAAGCCTTACCGCCCGAAGAATCCACTAGGCTTTAACCCTTTCCCACTTAGATACGTGTTTTACGTGTCTGCACCCCACCCCCAATTTTAAGCCCCAGAAGCACATACAATCTGCATTTCAACCCCTGGATAGTTATGTTTGCTTCAAGATTTGTTGGGCAAAAAAGTGACCTGTTTTTTTCGTGAGCCTCCCCACTAAAAATATTCTGGGGGTGGGGGGGGGGGGGCATGAAAGGGGGGGGGGGGGAAAACGCCCCCCCCCCTAACATCCCGAAAAATTTTGGGTGTATGGCCCAACCGGCCGCTACAATTTATATCTGAGGGTGCCTGGGGTCCAATATGCCTGAAAATTGATGCTGATAAAACATGATGCAAACAGTGAAAATGGCCAGTGCCAAACACCTTAATTGTTGCCTTGACAGCTGTGTGAAGATTAAAATGTGGTAAAAAAAATCATGTGAAAACACACTTTCTGCCAACTTTGAGATGCCCCCTCTTTACCATGACAACAATGATCAAGTCATGAAAGGTTGCATTTGAAAGGCGACTGCCGAATGAACATTCATACGGAGTTTGGTGTAAAACGGACCGTCCATTATGAAACAATGGCTAGTTGAAGTTGCTGTCAGGTGCAACACTGTGAAAATCAGCGAAATTCACAAAATCCCTGAGTGGTAAAGGGTTAAGGGACGGTACATATCGCACCAATTTGCCTGGACAGGCCGATTAGAATAAGCGGTTTACCAGTACTCATGTTCGGACGGTTTCAGCTCTGCGCGGAAGCACCTTGTAACCCAGTCTATTTCTACAAGCCCCGATTGGCGGAGGTGATCCCAATTAGAGATAGTATAATGAGTAAAAAAGGGGTAATTTTACAAATAACCCCAAGAAACATATGTTGTGGGCAGTTGTTAGAAACGCCTCGCTTGGGGGGGGGGGGGGGGGGGGGGGGCGGGGGGGGGGGGGGGGGGGGGGGGGGCGGGGGGGGGGGGGGGGGGGGGGGGGGGGAGAGATTCTAGCAAATATTCTAACACAGCGCGCCTATATAGCAATGGGAAAATAACTGTGTTTTTTTCTACAACAAATCACGGCAAGGAAGAGCGTGTCGAGTGACGTC
>CAUZLF010000507.1:0-15616 GCA_963580285.1 Lucinisca nassula | reverse complement strand
TGATCGGATTTTGACCAAACTTCACAGGAATGATCCTTAGGTGGTCCCCTTTCAAAGTTGTTCAAATGGTTCCGGTCCGTTGCACATCTAGGTCACAGGAGCCAAAAATAGATTTTTTTCACCAAAAACTTAAAAAATCTTCTTCTCTGAAACCAAAAGGCCCAGGTCTTTGATATTTGGTATGAAGCATCATCTAGTGGACCCCTACCAAGATTGTTCAAATTATAGTGCTGGGGCCAAAAATGCCCCCGCCCTGGGGCCCTTTGGTTTTACATAGGCTTATATAGGGAAAATCTTTAAAAATCTTCTTCTCTGAAACCACAAGGCCCAGGTCTTTGATATTTGGTATGAAGCTTCATCTAGTGGACCCCTACCAAGATTGTTCAAATTATAGTGCTGGGGCCAAAAATGCCCCCGCCCCGGGGCCCTTTGGTTTTACATAGGCTTTAATATATAGGGAAAATCTTTAAAAATCTTCTTCTCTGAAACCACAAGGCCCAGGACTTTGATATTTGGTATGAAGCTTCATCTAGTGGACCCCTACCAAGATTGTTCAAATTATAGTGCTGGGGCCAAAAATGCCCCCGCCCCGGGGCCCTTTGGTTTTACATAGGCTTATATAGGGAAAATCTTGAAAAATCTTCTTCTCTGAAACCACAAGGCCAGGACTTTGATATTTGGTATGAAGCTTCATCTAGTGGACCCCTACCAAGATTGTTCAAATTATAGTGCTGGGGCCAAAAATCCCCCTGCCCCGGGGCCCTTTGGTTTTACATAGGCTTATATAGGGAAAATCTTGAAAAATCTTCTTCTCTGAAACCACAAGGCCCAGGACTTTGATATTTGGTATGAAGCTTCATCTAGTGGACCCCTACCAAGATTGTTCAAATTATAGTGCTGGGACAAAAAATGCCCCCGCCACGGGGCCCTTTGGTTTCACATAGGCTTATATAGGGAAAATCTTTAAAAATCTTCTTCTCTGAAACCACAAGGCCCGGGTCTTTGATATTTGGTATGAAGCTTCATCTAGTGGACCCCTACCAAGATTGTTCAAATTATAGTGCTGGGGCCAAAAATGCCCCCGCCCCGGGGCCCTTTGGTTTTACATAGGCTTATATAGGGAAAATCTTTAAAAATTTTCTTCTCTGAAACCACAAGGCCCAGGACTTTGGTATTTGGTATGAAGCTTCATCTAGTGGACCCCTACCAAGATTGTTCAAATTATAGTGCTGGGGCCAAAAATGCCCCCGCCCCGGGGCCCTTTGGTTTTACATAGGCTTATATAGGGAAAATCTTGAAGAATCTTCTTCTCTGAAACCACAAGGCCCAGGACTTTGATATTTGGTATGAAGCTTCATCTAGTGGACCCCTACCAAGATTGTTCAAATTATAGTGCTGGGGCCAAAAATCCCCCTGCCCCGGGGCCCTTTGGTTTTACATAGGCTTATATAGGGAAAATCTTTAAAAATCTTCTTCTCTGAAACCACAAGGCCCAGGACTTTGATATTTGGAATGAAGCTTCATCTAGTGGACCCCTACCAAGATTGTTCAAATTATAGTGCTGGGGCCAAAAATGCCCCTGTCCCGGGGCCCTTTGGTTTTACATAGGCTTATATAGGGAAAATCTTGAAAAATCTTCTTCTCTGAAACCGCTAGGCCCAGGTCTTTGATATTTGATGTGTAGCTTCATCTAGTGGACCCCTACCAAGATTGTTCAAATTATAGTGCTGGGACAAAAAATGCCCCCGCCACGGGGCCCTTTGGTTTTACATAGGCTTATATAGGGAAAATCTTTAAAAATCTTCTTCTCTGAAACCACAAGGCCCAGGACTTTGATATTTGGTATGAAGCTTCATCTAGTGGACCCCTACCAAGATTGTTCAAATTATAGTGCTGGGGCCAAAAATGCCCCCGCCCCGGGGCCCTTTGGTTTTACATAGGCTTATATAGGGAAAATCTTGAAAAATCTTCTTCTCTGAAACCACAAGGCCCAGGACTTTGATATTTGGTATGAAGCTTCATCTAGTGGACCCCTACCAAGATTGTTCAAATTATAGTGCTGGGGCCAAAAATCCCCCTGCCCCGGGGCCCTTTGGTTTTACATAGGCTTATATAGGGAAAATCTTTAAAAATCTTCTTCTCTGAAACCACAAGGCCCAGGTCTTTGATATTTGGTATGAAGCTTCATCTAGTGGACCCCCACCAAGATTGTTCAAATTATAGTGCTGGGGCCAAAAAATGCCCCCGCCACGGGGCCCTTTGCTTTTACATAGGCTTATATAGGGAAATTCTTTAAAAATCTTCTTCTCTGAAACCACAAGGCCCAGGACTTTGATATTTGGTATGAAGCTTCATCTAGTGGACCCCTTCAAATTATAGTGCTGGGACAAAAAATGCCCCCGCCACGGGGCCCTTTGGTTTTAAATTGGCTTATATAGGGAAAATCTTTAAAAATCTTCTTCTCTGAAACCACTAGACTCAGGTCTTTGATATTTGGTATGAAGCTTCATCTAGTGGACCCCTACCAAGATTGTTCAAATTATAGTGCTGGGGCCAAAAAATGCCCCCGTCCGGGGCCCTTTGGTTTTACATAGGCTTATATAGGGAAAATCTTTAAAAATCTTCTTCTCTGAAACCACAAGGCCCAGGACTTTGATATTTGGTATGAAGCTTCATCTAGTGGACCCCTACCAAGATTGTTCAATTTATAGTGCTGGGGGCAAAAAATGCCCTGTCCCGGGGCCCTTTGGTTTTACATAGGCTTATATAGGCAAAATCTTTAAAAATCTTCTTCTCTGAAACCGCTAGGCCCAGGTCTTTGATATTTGATGTGTAGCTTCATCTAGTGGACCTTTGCCAAGATTGTTCAAATTATAGCCTTTGTTGATGTTTGGTATGAAGCTTCACCTTTAAGACCTCCCTCAACATTATGCACATTAAAGCCCTGGGGCCAATAATGGCCCTCTCTGGGGCACACTTGTTACACTATGGATCAGGTGAGCGATCCAGGGCCATCATGGCCCTCTTGTGTTTTATATTAGGATCACTTTTTGTCTGTCATCTGTGCGTAAACAATTTCTTCAAATGACATCTCCACCTAAACCACTGATCGGATTTTGACCAAACTTCACAGGAATGATCCTTAGGTGGTCCCCTTTCAAAGTTGTTCAAATGGTTCCGGTCCGTTGCACATATAGGTCACAGGAGCCAAAAATAGATTTTTTTTGCCAAAAACTTAAAAAATCTTCTTCTCTGAAACCACAAGGCCCAGACCTTTGATATTTGGTATGAAGCTTCATCTAGTGGAACCCTACCAAGATTGTTCAAATTATAGTGCTGGGGCCAAAAATGCCCCCACCCCAGGGCCCTTTGGTTTACGTGGGCTTATATAGGGAAAATCTTTAAAAATCTTCTTCTCTGAAACCACAAGGCCCAGGTCTTTGATATTTGGTATGAAGCTTCATCTAGTGGACCCCTACCAAGATTGTTCAAATTTTAGTGCTGGGGCGAAAAATGCCCCCCGCCCCAGGGCCCTTTGGTTTTACATGGTCTTATATAGGGAAAATCTTTAAAAATCTTCTTCTCTAAAACTGCAAGGCCCAGGTCTATGATATTTGGTATGTAGCTTCATCTAGTGGATCCCTACCAAGATTGTTCAAATTATAGTGCTGGGGCCAAAAATGCCCCCGCCCCAGGCCCCTTTGGTTTTACATGGGCTTATATAGGGAAAATCTTTTAAAATCTTCTTCTCTGAAATTGCAAGGCCCAGGTCTTTGCTATTTGATATGAAGCTTCATCTAGTGGACCCCTACCAAGATTGTTCAAATT
Organism: Lucinisca nassula; assembly: GCA_963580285.1. Taxonomy (NCBI): domain Eukaryota; kingdom Metazoa; phylum Mollusca; class Bivalvia; order Lucinida; family Lucinidae; genus Lucinisca; species Lucinisca nassula. The sequence continues at coordinate 11,788 of CAUZLF010000507.1, read as the reverse complement.
ATAGTGCTGGGGCCAAAATTGCCCCCGCCCCAGGGGCCCTTTGGTTTTACATAGGCTTATATAGGTAAAATCTTAAAATCTTTAAAAATCTTCTTCTCTGAAACCACAAGGCCTAGGCCTTTGATATATGGTATGAAGCTTCAGATAGTGGACCTCTACCAAGATTGTTCAAATTATAGCCCTGATACCAAAAAAGCCCCCGCATCGTGTCCTTTGGTTTTACATAGACTTATATACCGGTAGACAAAATCTTTAAAAATCTTCTTCTATGAAACCACAAGGCCTAGGTCTTTGATATTTGGTGTGAGATTTCATCTAGTGGACCTCTATCAAGATTGGTCAAATTATAGCCCTGGAGCCAAAAATGCCCCCCCCCCCATCCCCCCCCCCCCCCCCCCCCCCCCCCGAGACCCTTTGGTTTTACATAGACTTATATAGGGAAATCTTTAACAATCTTTTTCTCTGAAACTGCAAGACCCATGTCTTTGATATTTGGTATGGAGCTTCATCTAGTGGACCTATACCAAGATTGTTCAATTTTAGCCTAGACATGTACTTATATAGAGATAATCTTTGAAAATCTTCTTCTCTGAAACAACAAGGCCCAGGTCTTTGATATTTGTTGTGAAGCTTCTTCTAGTGGACCTCTATCAAGAGTATTAAAATTATAGCCCTGAGGCCAGAAATTCCTGCCAGGGCCATTTGGTTTTACATAGGCTTATGTAGGGAATATCTTTAAAAAAATTTCTCTCTCTGAAACCGCAAGGCCCAGGTCTTTGATATTTGGTGTGTTGCTTCATTAAGTGGACCTTTGCCAAGATTGTTCAAATTATAGCCTTTGTTGATAGTTGGTATGAAGCTTCACCTTTTTAGACCTCCCTCAACATTATGCACATTATAACACAGGTCAATAATGGTCCTCCCCGGGCCCCACTTGTTACTCTATGGATCAGGTGAGCGATCCAGGGCCATCATGGCCCTCTTGTTAGCTCACCGTCACGTAGTGACGAGGTGAGCTTTTGGGATCACTTTTTGTCCGTCGTCCGTCGTGCGTGCGTCCGTGCGTAAACAATTTCTTTAAACGACATCTCCTCCTAAACCACTGATCGGATTTTGACCAAACTTCACAGGAATGATCCTTAGGTGGTCCCCTTTCAAAGTTGTTCAAATGGTTCCGGTCCGTTGCACATCTAGGTCACAGGAGCCAAAAATAGATTTTTTTTCACCAAAAACTTAAAAAATCTTCTTCTCTGAAACCACAAGGCCCAGGTCTTTGATATTTGGTATGAAGCTTCATCTAGTGGACCCCTACCAAGATTGTTCAAATTATAGTGCTGGGGCAAAAAATGCCCCGGTCCCGGGGCCCTTTGGTTTTACATAGGCTTATATAGGGAAAATCTTTAAAAATCTTCTTCTCTGAAACCACAAGGCCCAGGACTTTGATATTTGGTATGAAGCTTCATCTAGTGGACCCCTACCAAGATTGTTCAAATTATAGTGCTGGGACGAAAAATGCCCCCGCCACGGGGCCCTTTGGTTTTACATTGGCTTATATAGGGAAAATCTTTAAAAATCTTCGTCTCTGAAACCACAAGGCCCAGGACTTTGATATTTGGTATGAAGCTTCATCTAGTGGACCCCTACCAAGATTGTTCAAATTATAGTGCTGGGGCCAAAAATGCACCCGCCCCGGGGCCCTTTGGTTTTACATAGGCTTATATAGGGAATATCTTTAAAAATCTTCTTCTCTGAAACCGCAAGGCCCAGGACTTTGATATTTGGTATGAAGCTTCATCTAGTGGACCCCTACCAAGATTGTTCAAATTATCAAATTATAGCCCTTTGGCCAAAAATTCCCCTGCTCCGGGGCCTTTTTGGTTTTACATAGACTTGTATAGGGAAAATCTTTAAAAATCTTCTTCTCTGAAACCACAAGTCCTAGGTCTTTTATATTTGGTATGAAGCTTCTTCTAAAGGACCCCTACCAAGATGATTCAAATTATAGTGCTGGGGCCAAAAGTGGCCCCGCCCTGGTGCCCTTTGGTTTCACATAGGCTTATATAGGGATAATCTTTAAAAATCTTCTTCTCTGAAACCACAAGGCCCAGGACTTTGAAATTTGGTATGAAGCTTCATCTAATGGACCTCTACCAATATTGTTCAGATTATAGCCCTGGGGCCACAAATGCCCCCACCCCGGGGCCCTTTGGTTTTACATAGATTTATATAGCCCTGGGGCCATTTGGTTTTGCATAGGCTTATGTAGGGAAAATCTTAAAAAAAATCTTCTTCTCTGAAACCACAAGGCCCAGGTCTTTGATATTTGATGTGTAGCTTCATCTAGTGGACCTTTGCCAAAATTGTTCAAATTATAGCCTTTGTTGATGTTTGGTATGAAGCTTCACCTTTAAGACCTCCCTCAACATTATGCACATTAAAGCCCTGGGGCCAATAATGGCTCTCACTTGGGCCCACTTGTTACACTATGGATCAGGTGAGCGATCCAGGGCCATCATGGTCCTCTTGTGTCTTATATTAGGATCACTTTTTGTCTGTCATCCGCGCGTAAACAATTTCTTCAAACGACATCTCCTCCTAAACCACTGATCGGATTTTGACCAAACTTCACAGGAATGATCCTTAGGTGGTCCCCTTTCAAAGTTGTTCAAATGGTTCCGGTCCGTTGCACATCTAGGTCACAGGAGCCAAAAATATTTTTTTTTCACCAAAACTTAAAAAAATCTTCTTATCTGAAACCGCAAGGCCCAGGTCTTTGATATTTGGTATGAAGCTTCATCTAGTGGACCCCTACCAAGATTGTTCAAATTTTAGTGCTGGGGCCAAAAATGCCCTGGCCCCGGGGCCCTTTGGTTTTACATGGGCTTATATAGGGAAAATCTTTAAAAATCTTCTTCTCTGAAACCGCAAGGCCTAGGTCTTTGATATTTGGTATTAAGCTTCATCTTGTGGACTCCTACCAAGGTTGTTTAAATTATAGTGCAGGGGCCAAAAATGCCCCCGCCACTGGGGCCCTTTGGTTTTACATGGGATTATATAGGGAAAACCTTTAAAAATCATCTTCTCTGAAACCCCAAGGCCCAGGTCTTTGATATTTGGTATGAAGCTTCATCTAGTTGACCCCTACCAAGATTGTTCAAACTATAGTGCTTGGGCCAAAAAGGCCTCTGCCCCGGGGCCCTTTGGTTTTACATGGGCTTATATAGGAAAAATCTTCTTCTCTGAAACCGCAAGGCCCAGGTCGTTGATATTTGGTATGAAGCTTCATCTAGTGGACCCCTACCAAGATTGTTCAAATTATAGTGCTGGGGCCAAAAATGCCTCCGTCCCCGGGCCCTTTGATTTTACATGGGCTTATATAGGGAAAATCTTTAAAAATCTTCTTCTCTGAAACCGCAAAGCCCAGGACTTTGATATTTGGTATGAAGCTTTATCTAGTGGACCCCTATCAAGATTGTTCAAATTATAGTGCTGGGGCCGATAATGCCCCCGCCCCGGGGCCCTTTGGTTTTACATAGGCTTATATAGGGAAAATCTTGAAAAATCTTCTTCTCTGAAACCACAAGGCTAGGTCCTTGATATTTGGTATGAAGCTTCAGCTAGTGGACCTCTACCAAGATTGTTCAAATTATAGCCCTGAGACCAAACATGCCCCCGCCTGGTGGCCCTTTGTTTTTGCATAGACTTATATAGGGAAAATCTTTAAGAATCTTCATCTATGAAACCACAAGGCCTAGGTCTTTGATATTTGGTGTGAAATTTCATCTGGTGGACCTCTATCAAGATTGTTCAAATTATAGCCCTTGGGCCAAAAAGGCCCCCGGCCCGAGACCCTTTGGTTTTACATAGACTTATATAGGGAAATCTTTAAAAATCTTCTTATCTGAAACTGCAAGGCCATGTCTTTGATATTTGGTATTGAGCTTCATCTAGTGAACCTCTACCAAGATTGAACAAATTAACATGTCTAGCCCTCGGGCCACAAAATTTAATGCCCCCGCCCGGGGCCCTTTGGTTTTACATAGACTTATATAAACATTATCTTTGAAAATCTTCTTCTCTGAAACACCAAGGCCCAGGTCTTTGATATTTGGTGTGAAGCTTCATCTAGTGGACCTTTATTGTCGCGCCTGCTATTAGCATGGCGCGATATAGGCGCCCGGTTTTCCGTCCGTTCGTTCGTCCGTTCGTCAAGGTGTCAACATTTGCGACCACCCTAGCGTTCACCCTAATGGTTTTGTTTGTTTGATTTGGAGTTTTACGGCCCAGTCAACACTATTTAGGTCATTTTTGAGCCGGTCAGTTTACCTATCAACACTTTCCTGGGCAGGCTTTTACGTAAGCGGTTAACCAGTACAGTGCACATTCTTTCGCCAGAAACTGACAACTGCCCTTCTTGAATCAGCGGAAGGGAGAGAATGACCGTAGAAAAGATTTCATGATCAATCTCCACGAAAGAATGTTGCCGACCCCGGCGGGAGTCGAACCCGCGTCCTCCTGATCACCAGTCAGACGCGCATCCGACTGAGCCACTGAGGCCGGCTCACCCTAATGGTCAAGTTTGTTTCTCAAGAACTATAAGAGCTTCATTAATGATATTTGGTACAAACTTGTGTCTGGGGATGACAACTTACATGCAAGCATCCATATTTGACCTTGACCTACATTTCATGGTTCACTGACTTTGTAAAATATTGCGACCACTCTAGCGTTCACCCTAATGGTCAAGTTTATTTCTCAAGAACTATTAGAGCTTCATTAATGATACTTCATACAAACTTGTGTCTGGGGATGGCAACTGTTACGAGCCAGGCGTAGCAGAAAGAAAAAGCAAACAAGCCTTTTGGAAAATTTTAACAAAATTTATTTACAAGTTAACTTTAACCTGTAGAAGTAAGAAAATTAAATGTACTTAGCTCTGTTATGAAATATCCTGAATGAATCTATTTTCCTTGATCCCACAGAATTCACAGTCCAAAATGAAAAGTAATATCCTTTAACAATCCCACACAGAATTTATAAATAACTTTTCTTAAATGCCCAAACATCAAACTCCAAAGTCTCCCTCAATGAGAAAAATCAAGCTCTTTTATAGACCCTAAGATTTCTCTAGAATGTTCCACAGGGCTGTGGAATAAGATTAGGTAATTTTCTAAAAATAATGCCACCCCGAACTTTCTAGAAGATTCTGAAGTACTTTTCCTTGTAAACATGTTGTTTACAAAAATGAAATTAATCTGTGACTCAGTTTTCTAGAATCTTCTATAAGAAGATTAACAAGATATTTATAGCACTATTAGGTCAACACTGGGGTGAAAGTGGGAATCAGAAAAATAAATTCTTATGCATAACACTCCCCCTCTTCGAGGAAAAGAAAGATTTATGTAATAAAGCTTTCTTTTGCTTTAAGAATAATAAAATATTGAGCATAGCATATAAAATTACATGTATCTACAATCCACTTTAGTAGGAAAGAAAAACACAACTCCTGACACTGCTCAAGCTCTTGAAAGGGCATCAGGGATAATGTTATCTCTCCCTCTGATATGTCTTATGTCTAAATTATACTCTTGTAGCATAAGACTCCACCTGAGCAACCGCTGATTTTTGTTTTTCATTTTATGTATGAAAGTCAGTGGATTGTGATCACTGAAAACAACAATCGGTGCAGTAGTAGGGGTAAGATAAACTTCGAAATGTTGCAGACTGATTCTTGCTCTGCATCTGTCTATGTTCGAGAATTAATCCTTCTAAGAGTCTATAAACATTTTTGTCCTTTCATGTTCTGGTATAAGAATACTAGGAGAACTCCATTCCAGTCATTGTCCAGCAAATACTGAATTTCTTCTTTAAGATTTTTCTGTTTTATAGGATTCATCCTGTATAGGTGTTGTTTTACAGGTTTGGAACCATTTATGTCCACATCGTGAAATATTTTGTCTGTCCGTGTTGGAATGTCAGGAAATAAGTGTTCATATTCAAAAATCAGCTGTTTCAGTTCATTCCGCTGATTTGGCTCTAGATGTGACAGTTTCTGGTCAAGATTCCGTAGAATGTCAGAATTCTGAAGTTTTGATGATGTGGGATCCGACTTCACTGAATTAATATCCTCACAGTCATTGTCACATGAATTAAGTGGAACAGAGCTAACTAGATTGACTGATGTTAAAGATGTATTGTCCCTATCAATGTATTCCTTAAGCATGTTAATATGACATAGCTGCTTTAGCTTGCGCCTCCCAGGAGTGTTTATTATGTAATTTACGTCACTGATCTTTTTGTCTACAGTGTATGGACCATAATACCTGGCCTGCAACGATTTTCCTGGAATAGGCAAAAGAGCTAGTACCTTATCACCTGGTTTAAAATTCCTTTGTTTTGTCCCTATGTCATATAGCTGTTTCATTTTCCTTTGGGCTGACTGAAGATTGGTCCGAGCAGCCTCACAAGCTTTTGAAAGTCTAGTTTTGAAATCAGACACATACTGAAGTAAATTCAGGGAGGTGTCATCATTGGAGAGAAATTTCTCTTTGAGAAGTTTCAAAGGACCACGAACAGTATGACCAAATACTAATTCAAATGGACTGAAGCCAAGAGATTCTTGCACAGATTCTCTAACAGCAAATAAAAGGAGATGGATGCCTTCATCCCAATCCTTCTCTGTGTCAAAACAATATGATCTTATCATGTTTTTCAATGTTTGATGGAATCTTTCAAGGGCGCCTTGACTTTCAGGATGATAGGCCGATGACTTATACTGTACAATGCCAAGTTCATGCATTACTTGTTGAAATATTCCAGACATAAAATTTGAGCCTTGGTCTGACTGAATAGATTTAGGAAGCCCAACAAATGTGAAAAACTTCACTAAGGCCTTGACGATTGTCTTAGTTTTGATATTTCTTAAAGGAATGGCTTCAGGAAAACGTGTGGAAGCACACATAATGGTCAAAAGATATTCACAGCCGGACTTAGATCTGGGCAAGGGACCCACACAGTCTATAATTATTCGACTGAAAGGTTCATCAAAAGCAGGTATAGGCTGCAAATGAGCCTTAGGTATAGTCTGATTGGGTTTTCCTACCATTTGGCATGTATGGCAGGACCTACAATGCTGAGAAACATCTGATTTTAACCCAGGCCAGTAAAAATGATTAAGAATCTTGTGATAGGTTTTATTGACACCTAAATGTCCTGACATGGGAGTTTCATGTGCCAAGTTTAATATTTCAGGACGGTAAATCCGTGGAACCACTATCTGATGGTTGACAGTCCACTCGTCTTCTGCTGAGACGTCTGGTGGACGCCATTTTCTCATAAGAATGTCATTTTTGACATAATAACCGACTGGGACCTGAGATACTTCCTGCTCATCTAAAGCCCTTTCAAACAAAGGCGAAATTTCAGGATCCTTGTGCTGTTCTATAGCTAGTTGAGACCCGGACATTTTATCTTGGCCTAGATCGAAAGATGAGTTATTCTCATGAAAATCTGTCTGCTTATCAGGCAGGCTTGAAGACAGAGACCTTGTTATCTCGTCATTAAAAGACTGACCCAAAAAGGTATCAGTTAAATCAAAATCCTGTTTCCCATCAGTTTGCTTGGCCTTACGTGCCATAGCCCTTGTGACTGCACAAGACGGATAAAGATCAGGAATTTCCTGCTCAATGGGATCAGGCGGTTGGTCTATGCAAGGATTAGTAGTCAAAAGTGGGTTTACCACAACCTTATCTCCAGCTAAGTCATTGCCTAGCAACAAATGAACACCTTTAAAAGGTAAAGAAGGTCTAATACCAACAGCCACTGAACCGGATACCAAGTCTGATGACAAATAAACGTTATGGAGCGGAACATTAACAAATCCACATTCCACACCCTGAATAAGGACACTTTGGCCCATAGAAGTCTTCTCAGAAAAAGGCAGAGTATCTGCTAGAATAAGAGATTGAGAAGCTCCGGTATCTCGTAAGATTTTAATAGGGGTAGGATGGGCATAACTGTCACCATTTAGTGACACAAAACCATCTGATAAGAATGGTTCATAACACTCCATAACTGTATCAGTCTCAGATAATTTGGTATCAGAAAGAGTTTCCTCCCTTACACAAGACTGTGGTTTTGGCCTTATAGAAGTCAAGCCTGTAGGCTTAAGTTCCTCTTGTCTTTCTCTTTCTTTTCTTCGCTTTAATTTTAAACATTCAGAGATCAAATGACCTGTATTTTTACAATAATAACAAACTACTTGAGATTGAGATAAGGGATTCTGGTCTTTGTTTTCACCAGAAGGTTTGGAAAAATTCTGGCTTCTGTTTTCACCAGAAGGTTTGGAAGGATTCTGGCTTTTATTTTCACCAGAAAGTTTGGGCATAGTACTAGATGTATGGCTATAACTACCAGAAGGATTACTGGGATAGAATCTTGGACCTGTCTGTGGATTATAAGGTTTTCGAGGATAAGGCCTGTTCACAAATGAGACTTTATGAGTCAAAGCATAATCATCTGCCAAACGAGAAGCTTCCTCCAAAGTTTCAACCTGTCTCTCATCGAGAAAAGATTTAATGTCTGAATTTATGCACCGTTTGAACTCTTCAACAAGGACAAGCTGTCTAAGTTTGTCATGATCAGAGCCTACTTTTTTAGAAGAACACCACCTATCAAATAACTGTTCTTTGGTTCGAGCAAATTCTATATGGGTCTGGGAAATTTCTTTTTTACAATTCCTAAATTTTTGCCTGTAAGCTTCAGGGACCAATTCATATGCCTTAAGAATAAGCTCCTTAACCAAATCATAGTCTGAGCTTTGCTCGACAGTCAGCTGAGTGTAAATGTCTCGAGCCTTTCCGACAACAACGCTTTGCAAAAGTAAGGTCCAATGCTCTTTTGGCCATTTTAAATTTTCTGCAACTTTTTCAAAATGCAAAAAATACTTATCTACCTCTTTTTCCTGAAATGGCGGAACTAATCTGATGTGCTTTGTGGCATCAAAGTAACTACCAGAGTCAAAAACAGGGATAGGTTTCACCCTATCTTGACCCTGGAGTTCCAATTCCTTCAGCCTTAATTGAAATTGCCTTTCCCTTTCTTTTTCTTCAATACTATATCTCATTTTTTCCTTTTCTAACTCAATCCGTTCCTCCATTTCTCTTTGTTTTTCTTCCTGCTCTAATTTTTCTTTTCGAATTCGTTCTTCCATTTCTAATCTTTCCATCTGCATTTGTCTCTGTATTTCCCTTTCTTTTTCTTCCTTTTCCATTTTTTCTTTCTGTATGCGTTCTTCCATCTCTAATCTTAATTTTTCTAATTCAATTTGCCTTCCAATTTCAATTTGTCTCATTTGCAATTCAGTATGTGAAACCATAATGAGAGACAAAGCAGATGGATCGAAAAGTTCTTCATCAACAAAAAAATGTACCAAAATATTCTTAATTTCATGTTTTTTCATGCTTGTTTTGACAGCAGTGACCCCATAATGGGAAGCAATTTCTAGCAAATCTGTCCTTTTGGCCAGATTAAACAACTCCTGAGTAGGCTGAGCCAAAAAGCTTCTCAAATCAAACGACATGTTTGCTTTTTGTTTGTTTTATAAAGTGTTTATGGAAATAAAGATTGAGGTTAATTTGACAAATTTTTTTTTTTTTTTTTTTTTTGAAATGACAAGCCCAACAAAAAATTCACATGAAATGACAAGTACTATTTCACCTGAAATGCCAGTTCACATGAAATGACAATCCCCTATATGCCTATAGGGAAATACCAATCTTGTGAAGCAACTGCCAAATCTATTTGATAAGAAATGACAATTACCTGCCGTCACATGAAATGTCGGTTTTAAAATGCTCAAATGGTTTTATCCCGGACGAGCCCCCAATTTCTGTTACGAGCCAGGCGTAGCAGAAAGAAAAAGCAAACAAGCCTTTTGGAAAATTTTAACAAAATTTATTTACAAGTTAACTTTAACCTGTAGAAGTAAGAAAATTAAATGTACTTAGCTCTGTTATGAAATATCCTGAATGAATCTATTTTCCTTGATCCCACAGAATTCACAGTCCAAAATGAAAAGTAATATCCTTTAACAATCCCACACAGAATTTATAAATAACTTTTCTTAAATGCCCAAACATCAAACTCCAAAGTCTCCCTCAATGAGAAAAATCAAGCTCTTTTATAGACCCTAAGATTTCTCTAGAATGTTCCACAGGGCTGTGGAATAAGATTAGGTAATTTTCTAAAAATAATGCCACCCCGAACTTTCTAGAAGATTCTGAAGTACTTTTCCTTGTAAACATGTTGTTTACAAAAATGAAATTAATCTGTGACTCAGTTTTCTAGAATCTTCTATAAGAAGATTAACAAGATATTTATAGCACTATTAGGTCAACACTGGGGTGAAAGTGGGAATCAGAAAAATAAATTCTTATGCATAACACAACTTACATGCAAGCATCCATATTTCACCTTGACCTACATTTCATGGTTCAATGACTTTGTAAAATATTGCGACCACGCTAGCGTTCACCCTAATGGTCAAGTTTATTTCTCAAGAACTATAAGAGCTTCTTTAATGATATTTGGTTCAAACTTGAATCTGTGGATGGCAACTTCAATGCAAGCATCCATATTCAACCTTGACCTAAATTTCATGGTTCACTGACTTTGTAAAATATTGCGACCACCCTAGCGTTCACCTTACTGGTCAAGTTAATTTCTCAAGAACCATAAGAGCTTCATTAATGATACTTGGTACAAACTTACATCTCGGGATGGCAACTTAAATGCAAGCATCCATATTTGACCTTGACCTACATTTCATGGTTCACTGACTTTGTAAAATATTGCCACCACCCTAGCATTCACACTAATGGTTAAGTTCATTTCTCAAGAATTATTTGAACTTCATTAATGATACTTAGTACAAGCCTTTTATGCAAGCATCTATGTTTGATCTTGGCCTAGATGTCATGGTTCGGTGACTTTGCGCCCCCACAGGCGGGACATAGCCTTCGGCGGAATTCTTGTCAAGATTGTTTAAATTATAGCCCTGAGGCCAAAAATGCCCCCACGCCGGGGCCATTTGGTTTTACATAGGCTTATGTAGGGAATATCTTTAAAAAAATCTTCTTCTCTGAAACCGCAAGGCTCAGGTCTTTGATATTTGGTGTGTAGCTTCATCTAGTGAACCTTTGCCAAGATTGTTCAAATTATTGCCTTTGTTGATATTTGGTTTGAAGCTTCACCTTTTTAGACCTCCCTCAACATTATGCACATAATAACTCTAGGGTCAATAGTGGCCCTCCCCGGGGCCCACTTGTTACTGTATGGATCAGGTGAGCGATCCAGGGCCATCATGGCCCTCTTGTATGAACTAGCCATATTTAACTAAATTTTAGTTTTGGTTTCAAGCCGTTAATGAGGAATTTCTCTTGTTATATTTGTATATATGTACTTGATACTTGGGACGTATTCATTGATATGTTATGCATGTAATTTGCTGTGCATGTACCGGTATGTGTATGTCTTCAGAATAAATTATAGAAACAAAACTTTGGAATACTAGCTGTCCCATTTCTTAAGTTATCAGCTCTAGATACAGTTATGTACACCTGAAAAAAATGTGTGTTATTTGGCTGGAGTGGTGGGAACCATGCAGCATATGTCATGCTTTTTTGTGAAGAAAAAAGAAAACTATGTTTGCAATATTATCCATTTCTATTGTCTCTGTTAATATGTTTCAGGACTGGTTTACCATCAGTGAGAATGGTGTTGTTGAAGG
>CAUZLF010000506.1:0-13000 GCA_963580285.1 Lucinisca nassula | reverse complement strand
CGTAGTCACCTTCAACTGTAAAAATGTGAATACCTCAGGCTACGTCTTAGATCAATTAAGTAAATCAGCGGATGTTATTCTACTGCAGGAACACTGGTTGTTTGATTGCAAACTACACAGGCTGAAAGAAATTAGCAGTGGCCTCACAGGGTGTGGTAAGGCGGTAGACACAGGAAATCCAATACTACCAGTGCAGATGCCACGTGGTTACGGGGGTACTGGAATCTTATGGAGCCGTGATCTTGATCATCTAGTTACAGTGTTTCCTGATGGGGGGAACAGAATCCAATGCATCCAACTTAGAACTAAAATGCCACTTCTGCTTGTCTCAGTATATATGCCATGCAGGGGACTGACAGACAATCTAGAGGATTACTTAGACTGCCTGGACCAGTTGAATGAAATCATGCTGAAATTTGGACATACCCATAGTATAGTCCTAGGAGGAGATTTTAACGAGGACCTAGTCCAACGAAAAGGTACATCAAGAGTCACGGCCTTGCAGAGCTTTATACAGGAGAATAATCTTCGTACCCATGAAACTACAAAGACATTCATAGCCCCTGACGGTAGAGAATCTACAACTTTAGACTACATATTTTACTCTGAAAATCTTGAAGACGATGTGCTGAAAATTGAAAGTTTAGAAACGATACATACAAATGTGTCTGACCATATACCAGTACAGTGTAAATTAAGACTAAGCCTTGAACGAGCGGCAAAGAAAGAAATCAATCTTAAGCCCTCCAACAGAATTAGATGGGATAAAATTGATAATAGCAAATATGCCCAGAGTCTCGAGCAGTCTCTACAGAAACTAGATTTAGAAGCAAATACAGTGGCCGTTTTAGACGACTCGGTGCTGAAGCTGAATCTCATCATAAGCAAGTGTGCACAGGAGGTGGCCCCGAAGGCGGTGAAGAGACCACGTAAAGCCAGATTAAGAGTGTGGACACCGCAGGTACAGGACGCAGTACGGGCAAAGAAGAAGGCCTTTCATGAATGGAAACAAGCAGGTCGACCAGCTAGCAGTGATGAGACCACTGTAGTCAATAAGAAGCATACAACTAAAATGCTACGGCAAATCTGCAGAATTGAATATAGCAACGAATTTAACGAGCAAAGGCAGGCGATTCTGGACACTTAAAAGTCAGGACATGGCTTTATTTCACAAACTTATCAACAGACAGCGGGGGAAGCTAAGCAACTGAATTATTGAGCTCCATGTCAACGACCGGGTCTACAAGACTGACGCAGACATCCTAAATGGTTGGCGGCAGCATTTCGAACAACTTGCCTCTCCATGCTTTGATGATAGGTTTGACAAGGACTACGAGAAACTAGTAGCTCTAGAGCTCAATGAAATTATAGATTTGTGTGATAGAGATCCACTCGAATGTGAATGGATAACCCAGAAGGAAGTCAGCAGGGCTATTAAATCATTGAACAAAGGCAAATCTCCAGACTTGTACAATGTTACTGCTGAACATCTGATTAAAGGAGAACAGCAATTGGTTCCAGTTTTAACTATCCTGCTGAATAAAATGCTCCAATTAGGTACTGTGCCGGACTCACTTAAGCTTGGCATATTGACACCTGTTTTTAAGAAAAAGGGATCTAATCTCGATTCAAATAACTATAGAGGCATAACAGTCAATCCTACAGTAACAAAAGTTCTTGAGACTGTATTAAGAGTGAGAATTAATCCATTAATACTTAGGCAGCAGAGTAGCCTTCAAAGAGGTTTTACGGAAGGGTCCGCCCCAATGAATTGTTCCCTCATCTTAGAGGAGTCTATACGTAATAACAGAGATCAAAAGCTATCGACACATGTAGCCTTTCTTGACGCAAAATCGGCATTCGATGTTGTTAATCACTCAAGTCTGATGCGCAAATTATATCACACTGGTGTAGATGGTGTTCATTGGAATCTCATTCATAATTTACACTCCAACGCACGTGCGGCCGTGAAATGGAACAATGCTGTCTCTGATGGATTCCCAGTGAAGCAGGGTGTACGCCAGGGGGGTATACTTAGCACAAGGTTGGCAAAAAGCCGGTCAATATGAGTATTGACCGGGCCAGTGGTTAAAACCGGTTTTAACCGGTCATTACTGGTCAATACTGGTCGATTGGTGGTCAATTAAATCACTGGAGTATATGCCACTGTCCTGTTGCTAAACTGGTCTTAACAGCTTGCCCCCTACATCATGTATATGATGTTAGACTATATTTTCATCACTGAACAAGACAAGATAGTTTTTAACAGTAATTAAATGAGGCTTTTTGATATTTCATCAAAAGTCAAAAGACATTATTGCTGGTCAAATGAAGAGGTTGGACTGACTCACTGAACTGTAGGCAGGCATGTTGTTTTCAATCAAATAATCTTTATAATTATTCTTTTTTCCTTTATAGGTTAGATTGATTTTTGGCTGCGTCTCCTGACAACCGGTTGTCAGGAGCATTTTTGCTATGTAAAATGCTCCTGACAACCGGTTGTCAGGAGCATTTTTGCTATGTAAAATGCTCCTGACAACCAGCAATATTTTTTTCAGTAAAATCCTGCTATAGTTGCATTATTTTGGTTACTTAACCCAGTATTTTAAGTTTCTTGATACATGTTTAATATTTTTTGTCTTCTTTGGTATTATAACAGAACTACTGGAGTGAAAATAAAAGAGAAAAAACTTATGGTATTTGCAGAATTTACTGTTTCATTTATTACTGAAAATAAATACCAAATACATGTAAATATAGGGGCAATTTTACTTTAGTGCTATGGAAAAAAAAAACATGTCATAAATTCCCATTTAGAGAATATATATGGTTAAGGGGTGGGATCTGAACAGTTTGTGAGATATATGGCTTTTAATGAAGTTAAGGGGTGGAGCATGCCCCATGGCACTGTCACTAATTGCGTCTTATCCTTAGGAACATAAATATATATGGTTTAGGGATGGGGCTCTTAACAGTTTCTCAGGTATATAGTCTTTTGTGAAGTCGAGGGTGGAGCATGGCCTGTGCACCCCTGGGTGACCCCTAGGTTGGTGTCACTGAATGTGTCTTATCATAAGGAACAAGAATATATATATACATATGGTTTAGGGGTAAGGATCTGTAAGGTTTCTGGAATGTTTGGCCTTTTATGAAGTGGAGGAGGTTGGGCATGGCCCTGGCACATCCTGGGGACCCCCAGGTTGTTGTCACTGAATGCGACTTATCATAAGGAACGAGAATATATATGGTTTAGGGGTAGGGATCTGTAAGGTTTCTGGAATATTCAGCCTTTTATGTAGTGGAGGGGGTGTGGCATGGCCCTGGCACATCCCACTGGACCTCCAGGTTGGTGTCACTGAGTGCGTCTTATCATAATGAACAAGAATATATATGGTTATTGGATGGGGATCTGAATGGTTTCTGAGATAAATGGCATTTTATGACATGGAGGGAGTAAGGCATGGCCCCAGCACAACCTAGGGGACCCCCAGGTTGACATAAAAGCATATGGCTGAGAGAAGTTTACTCGAGGAACATTTCTATGAAAGTCTGGCAAAATATCTGCAAAGGTTTGGCAGTTAATGCCATTTTTCAATTGCCCACATTATAAGTCTATGGGAAATCTAAGTTGCCATTGCAACCCATCTAAATGGCAGAATTTCATAAACAAGAGGGCCATGATGGATTGCTCGCCTGATCCATAGTGTAACAAGTGGGCACCTGGGAGAGCCATTATTAGCCACGGGCTATAATTTGAATAATCTTGGTAGCGGTCTAAAAGGTGAAGCTTCATACCAAATATCAAAGACCAAAGCCTTCTGGTTTCATACAAGAAGATTTTTAAAGGTTTTCTTATATAAGTTTATATTAACCTTGAGGTCCCCAGGACGGGTCAATTTTGGCCCCAAGGCTATAAATTTGAACAATCTTGGTAGAAGCTTCATACCAAATATCAAAGACCTTGGCCTTCTGCTTTCAAACAAGAAGATTTTCAAAGGATTTCAATGCCTTGACTTCTATTTCCTAGGGCTATAATTTGAATAATTTTGATAGAGGTCCACTAGATAAAGCTTCACATCACATATCAAAGACCTGGGTCTTTCAGAGTAGAAGATTTTTTTAAATTTCCCTATATAAGTCAATGTACACTGTAAGACCGAAGGGCCCTTGGGCGGGGGCATTTTTGGTCCAAGGGCTTTGATTTGAAAAATCTTGGTAGAGATCTACTATATGAAGCTACACACCAAATATCAAAGAACTGGGCTGTGCGGTTTCAGAGAAGAAGAGTTTTAAAGATTTTCCCTGTATAAGCTTTTTTGTTTGTTTGATTTGAGGTTTAACGTCCCTGTCAACACTGTAAAGGTCATTTTGGAGACATTGCTTCCAATTTTGTGGGACTTTTACCCGACATTGAGATGAAATGACATCTCAAGCCCTGTCACCCAATGAAACCAATAGGGTTTATTAGCATGGACGGTCTACCTCGCACCCCGGTTCCTGGACAGGCTTAGATCCTATAAGCTGTTTACCAGTACTAGTGTGCGGGTCCCTGTATAAGCCAATGTAAAACCAAAGGGCCCCCAGGTGGGGGCATTTTTTGCCCTAGGCCTATAATTATACCCCCGGCATACTATGTATGCCGAAGGGGTATATAGTTTTTGTCTTTTCTGTGTGTGTGTGTGTAAACTTTTTTTTTGTGTCAAAGATTTCTCAGGAACTACTTTACCTAGAAACTTGAAATTTGGTACGAACAACATGCATAACTAGTTGTATTGTGAGAAAGAAAATTGGGGCTGTGGGGCCAGGTTCTTTAGAGTTATTCTCCTTTGTTATATTTGCTACTGAGATGTGTATTTTGTGAGTTACCTTAAATTTTGTGTCAAAGATTTCTCAGGAACTACTTTACCTAGAAACTTGAAATTTGGTACTAACAACATGCATAACTAGTTGTATTGTGAGAAAGAAAATTGGGGCTGTGGGGCCAGGTTCTTTAGAGTTATTCCCCTTTGTTATATTTGCTACTGAGATGTGTATTTTGTGAGTTACCTTAAATTTTGTGTCAAAGATTTCTCAGGAACTACTGTACCTAGAAACTTGAAATTTGGTACTAACAACATGCATAACTAGTTGTATTGTGAGAAAGAAAATTGGGGCTGTGGGGCCAGGTTCTTTAGAGTTATTCCCCTTTTCAGGAACTACTGTACCTAGAAACTTGAAATTTGGTACTAACAACATGCATAACTAGTTGTATTGTGAGAAAGAAAATTGGGGCTGTGGGGCCAGGTTCTTTAGAGTTATTCCCCTTTGTTATATTTGCTACTGAGATGTGTATTTTGTGAGTTACCTTAAATTTTGTGTCAAAGATTTCTCAGGAACTACTGTACCTAGAAACTTGAAAGTTGGTACAAACAACATGCATAACTAGTTGTATTGTGAGAAAGAAAATTGGGGCTATGAGGCCAAGTTCTTTAGAGTTATTCCCATTTGTTATATTTGCTACTGAGATGTGTATTTTGTGAGTTACCTTAAATTTTGTGAAGATTTTTCAGGAACTAAATTACTGATGGCTTTGGCCGGGGGTATTAGTGAGCATATGCTCACTTCATAGTCTAGTTTGAGCTATCTTGATAGAGGTCCAATAGATGTGGCTACACACCAAATATCAAAGAACTGGGCCTTGCAGTTTCAGAGAAGATGATTTTTAAAGATTTTCCCTATATATAAGTCTATGTAAAACCTAAGGCCCCCCAGGCGGGGGCATTTTTGGCCCCAGGGCTATAATTTGAACTATCTTGGTAGAATACCAAATATCAAAGACCAGGGCCTTGTGGTTTCAGATAAGATTTTTAAATATTTTCCCGATATAAGCCTATGAAAAACCAAAGGGCCCCAGAGCAGGGGCATTTTTGGCCCTAGGGCTATAATTTGAACAATCTTGATAGAGGTCCACTAGATGAAGCTTCACACAAAATATCAAAGACCTGGGCCTTGCGGTTTCAGAGAAGATTTTTAAAGATTTTGCCAATATAAGCCTATGTTAAACTAAAGGCCCCTGAGGCGGGGGTATTTTTGGCCCCAGGGCTATAGTTTGAAAATCTTGGTAGCGGTCCACTAGATGAAGGCAACCATAAAAGTAGCCATCTGAAGAGATGGCAAATCCCCAGACCAAAAGCCAATATGGCCTTCAGAAGATTGTTCACCAATAGAAAGTGCACCAGAATTAAACCAGCAATATATCACAACAGTTTTGGAGTTATGGCCATCACTGGATTATACTGTCAGGGGAGATAACTAAAAAACCAGGCCACTCAGAATTGTGGTTCTTGCACATAACATGCCTGCTTAAGCTCATGTATTTCTGTATGAATTACCATTAAAATATGTCTCAAAGGGTATTGGAGATATGGTGATCACAAGCTGGTCGTACTGTTATATTGGAAGGGTAGATAACTCAAATACCACAGCACCAACAGTTGTGGTTCTTGCACATGACACCCCTTCTGTAGCTTGTTTACAATTGTGACAAAGTTCCTTCAATATATCTCAAAGGGTGTTGGAGTTAAGGCCATCACAAGGTTATATTGTCAGGGGAGATGAATAACTAGAAATGTGTCTACAACACAAATGCCCCCGCCCAGGGACCTACCTCACCCCCCCCTCCCCTCCACACCCCCCCCCCCCCCCATCACCTTAAGGTCATGCGGCAGGGGCGGGGTTATGGCTGAATGAAACTTCTGACATGTATCTATCATCATTCCAAATATGTAGTAAATCCATCACATGGTTCAAGAAATATGAGCTCTCAAATAATATAATATAAAAAATTTATTTGTCTGTGACCTTGACCTTCAGTTAAGGGGTGGGGGTTATGGCTCAATGAAACTTTGGACCAGCAACTATTGTCATACCAAATATGAAGCAAATCCATTATAGAGTTTGGAAAATATAAGCTATTAACATACTTAATTTTGAAAATTTCTATGTCTGAGACCTTGCCCTTGAAGTCAACGGCATGGGTGGGGTATTACTGAATAATCTTTGGACCTGCATCTGTCATTAAACCAAATATGAACCAAATGAATCATAAAAGTTAAAGTTCAATGTGGGACAAATACCTTAACCTGAGTGTTAAACATTAAAAATTTCTAAGTCCGTGACCTTGACCTTGAGACCATGGGTAGGTGTGGGGGTATTGCTGGATAAAACTTTGGACCCATATCTATCATCATACTAAATATAAACCACATCCATTGCATGGTTTGAAAAATATGAGCTCAAGTTCTACCCTGACAAAAAACCTTAACCTGAGTCTTAAACATTAAAAATTTCTAAGTCTGTGACCTTGACCTTGAGACCATGGGTAGGTGTGGGGGGATTGCTGGATAAAACTTTGGACCCATATCTATCATCATACTAAATATAAACCACATTCATTGCATGGTTTGAAAAATATGAGCTCAAGTTCTACCCTGACCAAAAACCTTAACCTGAGTCTTAAACATTAAAAATTTCTAAGTCCGTGGCCTTGACCTTGAGACCATGGGTAGGTGAGGGGGTATTGCTGGATAAAACTTTGGACCCATATCTATCATCATACTAAATATAAACCACATCCATTGCATGGTTTGAAAAATATGGGCTCAAGTTCTACCCTGACCAAAAACCTTAACCTGAGTCTAACAGGATTACGTACGTACGTACACACTTTCGTACAGAAGGACGTACATTCGGACAACCGTACGCACATACGCACGTATGCATGTACCCACGGATGCACGTACGGAAAACCGAAAAACTCTATGCCCCCGGCATCATCCGATGCGGGGGCATAAAAAACCAGAGCACCCAAAGTTGTAATTCTTGAGCATGACACACCTGCTTAACCTCATGTACATCTGCATCAAGTACCACCAATACGCTCAAAGGGTATTGGAGGTACGGTGATCGCAAGGTGGTCATTCTGTTATATTGGAAGGGCAGATAACTCAAATACGATACCACCCAGAGTTGTGGTTCTTAGGCGTCAAACGCCGTCTCAACCTTGTATACAATTGTGCCAAGTATCATCAATATATCTCAAAGGGTATTGGAGTTATGGCCATCCCAAAGTAGTCATTCTATTTTATTAAAAGGGGATGATAACTCAAAATGTATGGCATCCAGACTTCTGGTTATTGCGCATGACACGCCGTCTCAGCCTTGTGAACAATTGTGCCAAGAACCATCAATGAATCTCAAATCAAATGGTATAGGAGTTATGGCCATCACAAGGTTGCGTCTACGGACGGAAGGGCAGACGAACGCCAGGCTGATCGCTATATCCACCGAACCTATTCGGTCGGGGGTTAAAATTTGGAGTAGGCCTAAAATCATATGGCAGATAAAACATTGCCTAAGGAACATTTCTATGAAAGTTTTGTCAGAATATCTGCAGAGGCTTGGCAGTAAATGCCATTTTTCACCATTATAAGTATATGGAAACTATAAGTTGCCATAGCATCCAAACTAAAATTTAGCCGATTTTCATAATAAACACAAACGTTCAATCCCCTTGCCCAAGGATGCTACAGATAAAATTTGGGCCCAATTGGCTCAGTGGCTTCAGAGGAGTTGTCGTATGAAAGTGTTAATGCCAGATGACGACATACGACGACGGCCAACTGCCTATCCTATAACCTGGCTATAAGCTCCCCTGGAGCCTTTGGCTCCGGTGAGCTAAAAAATCTGAATAAATTACATGAATTAAGTTCGTTTGAATACTAAAAACTGACAAAAAAGCATTAAATATGTATCAAGAACCATGAAATATTAAAAAAGGTAACTAACATAATACTAATATCATAGGTTTTTATTGGAAAAATATTGCTGGTTGTCAGGAGCATTTTTGATAGCAAAAATGCTCCTGACAACCGGTTGTCAGGAGACACTTCCTTGATTTTTCTTATTTTGATATACAGGAATATGATTAAGCTGAATGTATCATGAATTTTGAAGGATTTATGAATTGCCCTTTATATATTAACCAAACAATATTTGAAGATTCACTGATGTCTTTGAATATTTAAAAGTATCTGCAACACCTGTAAATTGCTGTCAAAACAGACTAACCCATGCCACTGCAGTGGGTGTGGCAAAGACCTAATTGCTAAATTGACCAATCACATGTCCCTAATAGGGGTATTATAAACTGACACCAGGCTTTATTCCTAATGTGTGAAATTTTGATTTATATGCAATTTAGATAGTATCTTATCATCAATGTGTCAAAAATGGCTGAAACCTAAAGACCCAGTTTGGAACTTTTTTGGAAGATAACAACAACAAAAAAAAACCAAAAAAAACAACAGTGCAAGGTGTTAAAGTTAGTGCTAAGGTCTTAAGAATAATGAGTCATAGACAAAAATGCCCAGGGCTAAAAAAGCCAGAAAGAAGGCCACTTGAAATTATAACATCTGAACCTGCTGAAACTAAATCAAATGATCAGCCTCCAGCAAAGAGAGCAAAACATCAAAATAGTTTCTGTAGCTTTGCCTTTTCAACACTAAAATTATTGAATTGACCACTCAATATTTCAATTGACCAGTATTGACCAGTATTGACCACTCTGGGAGTATTGACCGGGACGGTTTTAACCGGTTAAAACCACCGGTTAAAACCGCCCCTGGTTTTGACCGCCCAACCTTGACTTAGCACCGACCTATTCAAAGTGTACAATAATGAGATGCTTAACCGTATGGTCGACAGTGGACTAGGAACAAGAATAGGAGCTATAAACTGCGTCGCACCAACCTGTGCAGATGATGTAGCCTTGTCCAGCGATCGTGCCGATGATCTTCAATCTCTGATAAACATAGGAGTTGACTATAGTGAACTGGAGAAGTTCCAGCTTCAACCAACCAAGAGTGTTGTCCTAAGTCATCTGACCATAGGCGATAAGAATAGGAAGGGATTGGAAGAGACCTGGACCATGTATGGGGAACCAATGCCAGTTGTTACAGAAGCCTCTCATATGGGCATACTGCGGTCACACTGCACAGAAGAATCAGCAGTAAGAGATAACATAAAGAAGGCAAGAAGGACTCTGTACAGTCTGATGTCCTCTGGTTTACATGGCCAGAACGGATTAGACCCTGAGACATCAATTCAGCTTCTCACTATATATGTACTCCCAATATTAGTGTATGGACTAGAGGTAATACTACCGAAGCCCAAGTACCTCAATATGCTTGAACCATTCTTCAAGAAGATGCTAAAACAAGTTATGTCGTTACCCACAACAGTCGCAGATTGTGCAGTGTATGCTGTAAGTGGAACTATCCCAATTGAAGCAACAATTCATAAAAGGGCCCTGAGCCTTTATGGCAACATTTGTAGACTTCCAGAATCTTCTATTGAGAAGCAACTTGCTGAAAGACAGCTCTGTCTTAAGACGAATTCTAGTCACAGCTGGTTTATAGCGATCAAGCAGCTCCATTTTCAGTATAGTTTACCAGACCCTACAGAGCTTCTCGTTGATCCACCAACGAAACAGTCGTGGAAGCGGAAAGTTAACAAAGAAGTGGACTCTTTTTGGGTTAATAAGATCAAGGACCAAGCATCCCTATATCCTAGTCTGAGGTATCTGAACGTAGTTGAATATGGGTATGGCAGGAGACATATGCTGATTCAGTCACCTGATGATGTAAGGGACATTCCAAGAATTCAAGAAAAGCTGTGTATGGCGACGGGTACTTATATACTTCAAGTGAACAGAGTGGCGTTCAATCAGAGTGAAGTCAGCCCCCTATGTCTATTATGCGGAAAAGACGATGAGAACCTTCAGCATTTTATCCTTGAGTGTGACTCACTAGCAGGTGTGAGGGAACCAATCATGAACAACATAGATGAGGCTTGCGCTAGTGCTAACCTTATAGACTTAGTCAATAACCCATGCTTGAAGCTTCAACTAATACTA
The DNA here is from genome assembly GCA_963580285.1 of Lucinisca nassula. Lineage (NCBI taxonomy): Eukaryota > Metazoa > Mollusca > Bivalvia > Lucinida > Lucinidae > Lucinisca > Lucinisca nassula. The sequence goes on along the minus strand of CAUZLF010000506.1, from coordinate 2,046 downwards.
GACCATACAGCGATAACTCAGATTAACGGTAGTCCAATTATTGGTGCTCACCAACATCTAAAGACAGTAGAAAGTTACTGCCGTAGATTATGCTACGCACTGCACTGTGAGAGATACAAAAGACTACAGTTAATCCCGAGAAGGAAAGAACGCACAAATAAAAGAAAACGAACACACTGATTTAACTGAAGTTACAAACTTTTACCTCCATGAGACAAGCCAAGACGCACAACAGCAGAGCCCAGTTATTAATACTTTTTATGAGAAGCAGTTTTTAAAGAGATTTTACAAGATTTTAACAAAGAACTTTTAACTATGTATAAATGGTGTATCATAAACTGTAAATAGAGTGGTGAAGGGGACACCATTTTAGCCTTGAAGACTTATACTCCATTGGAGGTGTGCCGGGCGGCAGAATATATACAACAACAACAACAATGGCGACTGATGACGTCATTTACCGCGCCATGCAGAAAAACCGTAGCGGTGGTTTGTGGGCGGCGATTTATATCAATTCAAAAATCACTGATCAGGTTTTTTCCGTATGCCTGGTCTTCGCCGTACATTGCCTCGGCTGTAAGACGGGGTCATTTTTTTTTGGTTCATTTTGGAGGGAAAAATCCTTGTCTTATAACCGAATTTTTATGGTAGCAGTAATAAGAGAAAAAAAAAACATCTATTTCTTCAAGTCCAAATGGGTGGGGGCCGACCAATCACTTTTGAACTGCAGCCAAAGGTCCCTGGACAATTCGGCCCATAACAAAATCGGCCCATGTCAAAATCGGCCCATACAAAATCGGCCCATAGCAGTTCCGATCCACAATTTTAATGATGGTATAATTACTATGTTTGCATATAATTGGTTTGCTTGCACGGCCAAATCAGTAGCATGTAAGTCGAAAACGGGATAAAGAGAAAAATATGTTCAGTTTGAGAAATTAATATCCTTTCCTCAAATAATAAACAAAATCACATTATGTTAACAAGTCCGAGAAAATAATACCGCCCTAAACCCCACTTTTTATAGGGAAATTTGCGGTTTAAAGGGGTATATGTTACGTATTATGCTTCTTTCTGATCCAAGACATAGGTTGTGGGTTCTCGTTAGTACCGCCACAATGAGGCGGTTCTAAAGAGAAAAAAAAAGACAACTCGCCCAGCATACACCGATCAGCTTCTCAGCCACACAGTATGGTCATGATCGCTGGAGGCGTGAGGAAGCTTTGGCTACTTCACGAGCCCAGCATACACAGCTCGCATATTATGGTCATGATCGCTGGAGGTATAAAGCAGATGTGGCTACTTCATGATACATAGTTACACACAAACCAGACTGCGCAGATGCACAGGCTGATGTGAGTCTTCGTTTGGCCCCGGCGTTAGGCCCACATATATAGCTATCGATGTGCCCCTGCCCAATAACATTCATAAAACGAAAACCGAAAGCAAGAGACAAAGAAAGAGTTAAAGACATGTATTAGAGACATATACTTATGGGTGATTAGCACGTGCCCCATTAATGACTGAGGATTGAGTAATATGATAATTGTTCTGTTTGTTACTTTAAGGCACGTATCGATAAAGGTAAAAGCGTAAAGTGATTATTGAACACTTTGCATACCGACATGTGCCAACAATATAAACAAAAGAACTACAATTTCCAAGTTCATAAACATACACATTTTTTATTTATTTTTTTTTTTAAATTAACACCCTCTTTTATATTATTTTTATTTCATATCTATTCCAATACAAAGTTTGCAATGCGGGAAAACTCACATCTGAGTGAGGTAATTATTGAAAATAATTATACAAATGCCGAGCGGTAGAAAGGGGTAAAAACATGTATTTTATGATAAATTAACTATTTCATTCATTTTTTTTATTTTTTGGCTGATAATTGACCCCTACAACAGCCTTGAAATAATTTATGGGCCGAAATTGCTATGGGCCGATTTTGTCATGGGCCGATTTTGACATGGGCCGATTTTGTTATGGGCCGAAATGACCCGGAACCCAGCCAAATATGTGTTCATCTTACCCAGT
>CAUZLF010000505.1:380000-427500 GCA_963580285.1 Lucinisca nassula | reverse complement strand
AAGTTTTGTGTTGTCTCCCAACAGATCCTATATATCTTTCATCAAGAAAAACTAAACATTAAGTCAGAAATCAAGCGTGATCTATCTATCTATCTATCTATCTATCTATCTATCTATCTGCAAATCGATAGTGTTATGTTTTCTATCAACATAGGCTTATATCTTCAATCAAGAAAAAATATACATTAAGTCGAAAGTCAATGAAGAATAAATTGAGGATCCCTTTAGAACAATGAACACATTCTAACAACTGAAAAAATGGCTAGACTAAGTATACCTTATTTAGTGTCACAGAGCCCATTTTGTTATTTAAACTTCATCAGTGTGGCTGAACTCCTAAACGTTTTAAAACCAATGGAAAACTATGCTGAAATTTCATTAAATGTTTCAAAGGGACAGTTGAAAGATCTGTCTATCTATCTATCTATCTATCTATCTATCTATCTATCTATCTATCTATCTATCTATCTATCTATCTATCTATCTATCTATCTATCTATCTATCTATCTATCTATCTATCTTCGTACCTACCTACCAACCTACCCATGAACAACAGATACTATACATCTTTAATCAGGAAAAAATAAAAATTAAATCGATAGTCAAGCCTGATTTATTTATCTATCTATCTATTTATTTATCTATCTATCTATTTTCGTACCTTCCTACCAACCTACCCATGAACAACAGATCCTAACCTACCCATGAATAACAGATCCTATATATCTTTTATAAGGAAAATATAAAAATTAAATCGATGGTCAAGCCTGATCTATCTATCTATCTATCTATCTATCTATCTATCTATCTATCTATCTATCTATCTATCTATCTATCTATCTATCTATCTATCTATCTATCTATCTATCTATCTATCTATCCGAATATTGTCAAACCTACCTACGTTCCTATCTACCTGCAAAGAGCAGATCCTATATATCTTTCATCAGAAAAAGATTAACATTAAGTCGAAAATCAATCCTACCGGGTTTTTCGTTGTCTCCCAACAGATCCTATATATCTTTCATCAAGAAAAATAAACATTAAGTCGAAAGTCAAGCCTGATCTATCTATCTATCTATCTATCTATCTGAAAAGTTTCATACTTACCTACGTACCTACCCAAGACCAGATCCTATATATCTTTCATCAGGATAAAAGATAGACATTAAGTCGAAAATCAATCCTATCTGCAATTCGATCGAGTTTTACAGATCCTATATATCTTTCAAGAAATATCTATCTACCTACCTATCTATCTATCTATCTAATCTATCTATCTATCTATCTATCTATCTATCTATCTATCTATCTATCTATCTATCTATCTATCTATCTATCCGTCCGTCCGTCCGTCCATCTATCTATCTATCTATCTATCTATCTATCTATATCCAAATCGATAGAGTTTTGTGTTGTCTATAACTAGATGCTATATATCTTTCATCAAGAAAAATATACATTAAGTCGAAATTCAAGCATGATCTATCTATTTATCTATATATCTGTATATCTACCTATATTCTGTATATCTTTCAGTTAATAAAATAGAGATTAAGTCGACAGTCTCTCCATCTATCTATCTATCTATCTATCTATCTATCTATCTATCTATCTATCTATCTATCTATCTATCTATCTATCTGTCTGTCTATCTATCTATCTACAAATCGATCGAGTTTTGTGTTGTCTATCAACAGATACTAAATTATTTCATCAAGAAAAAATATACATTAAGTCGAAAATCAAGCCCGATCTATCTATCTATCTATCTATCTATCTATCTATCTATCTATCTATCTATCTATCTATCTATCTATCTATCTATCTATCTGTCTGTCTGTTTATCTATCTATCTATCTATCTATCCATCCATCCATCCATCCATCCATCCATCCATCCATCTATCTATCTATCTATCTATCTATCTATCTATCTATCTATCTATCTATCTATCTATCTATCTATCTATCTATCTATCTATCTATCTATCTATCTATCTATCTATCTGAATATTTTCATACCTACCTACGAACCTACCCAAGAGCAGTTCCTATATGTCTTTCATCAGAAAAAAAGATAGACATTAAGTCGAAAATCAATCCTATCTGCAAATCGATCGAGTTTTACAGATCCTATATATCTTTCAAGAAAAATAAACATTAAATCGAAACTCAAGCCTGATCTTCTCTCTATCTATCTATCTATCTATCTATCTATCTATCTATCTATCTATCTATCTATCTATCTATCTATCTATCTGCATATCCATAGAGTTTTGTGTTGTCTATCAACATAGGTTTATATCTTTAATCAAGAAAAAATATACATTAAGTCGAAAGTCAAGCCTGATCTATCTATCTATCTATCTATCTATCTATCTATCTATCTATCTATCTATCTATCTATCTATCTATCTATCTATCTATCTATCTATCTATCTATCTTCAAATCCATAGAGCTATGTGTTGTCTATCAACATATGCTTATATGTTTCATCAAGAAAAAATATACATTAAGACGAAAGTCAATAAAGAATAAAATGGTATCCCTTAAGACCAATGAATACATCCTAACAACTTGAAGTGGGCCAGACCGGCGCACGTTTCGGCTAATAAAGCCTCATCAGTGACCCTGTTACAATTTGGTGACGAAAACCAATGGTAAAGTGGGCTGAAATTTCATTAAAATTTTCAAAGATACAGTTTCTTGAAAGACTGTGTTATATACCAAAATAGGTCCAAAATAAATAGAAACAGTGGTTTAGTTACTGAGTCTAAACCAGTAGTAAATTTGTGAGTTCTCAGAATATGCACAAAGATCTCAAAGGATCAGAAACAAAATATAAAATCTGCACTATGATGATGTACGGGGAGACTTTTTACGGCCTCCACACGGCACAATACCAGCTGCAGTGAAGTAAATAAAGAATAAAATGGTAAGCCTGATCTATCTATCTATCTGTCTATATATCTACCTGTCTATATATCTATCTATCTATCCGAATATTGTCATACCTACCTACGTTCCTATCTACCTGCAAAGAGCAGATCTTTCATCAGAAAAAGATAAACATTAAGTCGAAAATCAATCCTACCGAGTTTTTCGTTGTCTCCCAACAGATCCTATATGTCTTTCATCAAGAAAAATAAACATTAAGTCGAAAGTCAAGCCTGATCTATCTATCTATCTATCTCTCTATCTCTCTATCTCTCTATCTCTCTATCTATCTATCTATCTATCTATCTGCTAATCGATAGCTATGTGTTGTCTATCAACATATGCTCATATGTTTCATCAAGATAAAATATACATTAAGCCTAAAGCCAAGCCTGATCTATCTATCTATCTATCTATCTATCTATCTATCTATCTATCTATCTATCTATCTATCTATCTATCTATCTATCTATCTATCTATCTATCTATCTATCTATCTATCTATCTTGTGCAACAGATATATCAATATATATAAAATTAAAATTCGAAACATTCTTCAGTCCAAAGGCAATAAAGAATAAATTGAGTATCCTCTAAGAACAATGAACACATTCTCACAACATAAAGAAGACCAGACTTGGTATACATAATGTAGTGCCACAGAGGCTTTACTGTTATCTAAACTTCATCAGTAATGCTAAACTCCAAAAGGTTTGAAAGAAAAGGAAGTGTTTGACTTAGCAAGCAGCAAGATATACAGAAAGCAAAGGAAGTCTAAAATAGACTCCAAACCTGCTAAAATACACTATTTTTAACAAGTCAATCTTAGTTTTAGAAAACAAATAGACATAAACCATAAATTTGTTAGTTCTCAGAATATGCATAAAGTTCTCAAAGGACATAAACGGAGCATAAAATCTGCACTATCATATATCTATCTACCTATGTACCTGTCTATCTATCTATTTCCAAATCAATCGAGTTCTGTGTTGTCTATAACTAGAAAAATATACATTAAGTCGAAATTCAAGCATGATCTATCTATTTATATATATATATCTGTATATCTACCTATATTCTGTAAATCATTCAGTTAATAAAATAGACATTGAGTCGAAAGTATATCTATCTATCTATCTATCTATCTATCTATCTATCTATCTATCTATCTATCTATCTATCTATCTATCTATCTATCTATCTATCTATCTATCTATTTAAACATTAAATCGCAAGTCAAGCCTAATCTATCTATCTATCTATCTATCTGCAAATCGATAGAGTTTTGTGTTGTCTATCAACAAAGGTTTATTTCTTTCATCAAGAATAAATATACATTAAGTCGAAAGTCAATTAATGAGTAAAAGTAGCTCAGGAACTGATTGAATCGGAACCCAAAGCCTATCCCAAACATCAAAGGGATAGATGGACTAACATAACAACATCTTAACAAATAATAAAACCACAGAGGACAAGCCGAGTTAGCAGCTCTTTCCCAAGCAGGTGGTAACTCAGTTACCTTTACTGAACTAAATAATTTAGACAAACATAAGTGCTAAAATGAATGAAAACATATCGAAATATAACAGCACAGAACATTAAACAAATGAAACCGCAACGAAAGTATCGCCTTGGGACGGTCAGTAACAAATACTGGGGGGGGGGGGGGGGGTGTTAAACCGGTTTTACCGGGCCCGAACCATCACCCTCATCTCCCGCTGCGGTCTACACAATTAGTTTGTTTTTCGGTTCGCATAGAGATCTCCTAGCTCATCTATGTGTCATCACGGCAAACATTAAAATCAACAACAATGCTGTGATGAAACAAGGATGAGGACTCACAGTTTAAACGTGTTGAGACACCCTCATATACCTGGAATGTCAGCAACACCACAGGAAACCGGAGCATAAGAAGATAACCAGTTCCCCGATGGGCCAAGAAACAGACAAGTGTCCAGCTCCAACCAACCAAATATTTAGCTTCACGTTGGAGCCATCATAGAGTCGGAACCCCGACCCACCGGCGTGCAATTAAAGAGGACAGCAAAGTTGTTTACCGTGATTGGGTTAACCACCAAGCATGCAGACTGTCGCATCACATCTACATTATAGCCTATGCGTTTGTACCGCTTGATAATTTTCTTAAATTGATCAGAAAATTCAGTTTTGCCTATGATTTTTCGAAATTTGTACACCAGGTCACCGTAAAATTCAGGTTCCGATAAGCCTTGTTGCAAAAGTGGCCTTAATCCGGTATTGTATTTAGAAATCAATTCAAAGTGTCTTCGATAAAATTTACAAAAAGTTTTCCGCAATTTATGATACCGATACCCTTGTCGTAAAAGCTTGGCTGTTAAACTTTTATTACGAGCATTGAAATCATCCAAATGACTAGACACCCTGGCAAAGCGAATAAGTTGAGAGATGTCAACACCATAAGAAGTGGTGCGTGGAACATCACCGTGTAAAAATGGAAAATTAACAATGTCATAATCAAAGTCATAACGTTTGTCATAGATTTTAGATGAAACAAATCCGTCCAAAATTGACAAATGTAAATCGATGAACGGGACCTCGGTATCAGAAGAATTAGCTTTATTTAACTGCAGTTCGGAAGGATAAATTTGACTAACCATTCCTTCAAAATAAGGATTGTCAATATTCAAAAGGTCGTCCAGATATCTAGATGTTGAGTTAAATGCTTCTATAACATCAGCTTGAGTAGTATCAGAAAGAGACATCATGAAATCTCTTTCATAGCAAAATAAAAACAAATCGGCTATAAGAGGGGCGCAGTTAGTACCCATCGGAATTCCTACAATCTGTCTGTGTAACTTAGAACCAAACCTAATGAAGATGATCTATCTATCTATCTGCAAATCGATCTAGTTAGCTCGTCTGTTTTTTGAAAAAAAACTTTCGAGCTATTGTCATCACTCCGGCGTCTGCGTAGTCGTCCTGCGTCGTCCTGCGTCCTGCGTCGTTCCAAAAAAACTTAACCTTGGCTATAACTTAAAAAGTATTAGACCTAGCCTCATGAAACTTCATACACACACTCATCATCACAAGAGCTACATTTTGACCAAGGACCATAACAACATTGTTGATTTTGGCTGAATTATCTCCCCTTTTCCAATTTTTTTCTGAAACACATTTTTTGCTCTCATTTTAATACTATTCACAACAGAGCCTTCAAACTTCACATGAATGTTCCTTGGGACAAGACCTTTTCAGTGATACCACACTTTTTGATCTGTGACCTTGACCTTTGAACTTTGACCTATTTTTCGAAAATTTAACCGAAAACCTTAACCTTGACCATATTTCCAAAAGTATTTGGCCTACCTTCATGAAACTTCATACACATACTCACCATCACAAGAGCTACATTCCCTACAAGTTTTATAACTCCATCTTGCAATTTGATTGAATTATCTCCCCTTTTCTCTCCGTTTTTTTTAAATTGTTTTTGTCTCTTATTTCAATACTATTCACAACAGAGCCTTCCAACTTCACATGAATGTTCCTTGGGACAAGACCTTTTCAGTCATACCACGCTTTTTGACCTGTGACCTTGATCTTTGAACTTTGACCTATTTTTCGAAAAATTAACCAAAAAACTTAACCTTGACCATATTTCCAAAAGTATTTGGCCTACCTTCATGAAACTTCATACACATACTCACCATCACAAGAGCTACATTCCCTACAAGTTTTATAACTCCATCTTGCAATTTGATTTGACTTAGAACTTTTGTTTTCTAAGAGAAACTGCAGACGAGCGTTGGCACCCGCTTGCGGTGCTCTTGTTTTGTGTTGTCTATCAACAGTTGCTAAATTATTTCATCAAGAAAAAAGTATACATTAAATCGAAAATCAAAATAGAAGTGAAGGCACCGATCAGGAACCGATACAATTAACCCACAGCTCCTATCACTGACACCAAAGGGAAAGAAACACAAACATGAAATAACTAGACTCTAATGGAAACATCAATAGCGGACAGCCAAAAGGACAGTCACTTTCCCACAAAATGGCCAATTGGCTATCCAAAATAAAATAATGTAAGCGATACACACACACAAAAGACACACCATAACAAAAATAAACCGCGACAGAAGAACCGCCTTGGAACGGTCAGTGAAACGAATTCAACTGGGGGGCTTAAATCGATTTTACGCAGCTGCAATCCTCGCCCTTACTTCCGTCGCGATTTAGACAAATAATTTGTTCAGTCCGCATGAAGGCCTCCTAACTCATCAGTGCATCATCTCCGAGAACACAAAAATCACACAACCACTGAGATGAAACAACGTTGAGGACTCAACAGCAAGAAACCACTAAAATGCTGGAGTAGAAGAAAATGTCTATCTATCTATCTGTCTATCTATCTATCTATCTATCTATCTATCTATCTATCTATCTATCTATCTATCTATCTATCTATCTATCTATCTATCTGAATATTTTCATACCTTCCTACGTACCTACCAAAGAGCAGATCCTATATATCTCTTTAATCAGAAAAGATAGACATTAAGTTGAAAATCAATCCTATCTGCAACTGAATCGAGTTTTGTGTTGTCTCCTAACAGATCCTATATATCTTTCAACATTAAGTCGACATTCAAGCCTGATCTATCTATCTATCTATCTATCTATCTATCTATCTATCTATCTATCTATCTATCTATCTATCTATCTATCTATCTATCTATCTATCTATCTATCTATCTATCTATCTATCTATCTATCTATCAGTCTATCTATCTGCAAATCGTTAGAGTTTTACGTTGTCTATCAACATAGTCATATCTTTGATCAAGATAAAATATACATTTATGTCGGAAGTCAAGCCTGAACTATCTATCTATCTATCTATCTATCTATCTATCTATCTATCTATCTATCTATCTATCTATCTATCTATCTATCTATCTATCTATCTATCTATTTACCTTGTGTTGTCTCCCAACAGATCCTATATATCTTTCATCGAGAATAAATAAATATTAAGTCGAATGTCAAGCCTGATCTATCTATCTATCTATCTATCTATCTATCTATCTATCTATCTATCTATCTATCTATCTATCTATCTATCTATCTATCTATCTATCTATCTATCTATCTATCTATCTATCTATCTATCTATCTTTCTACAAATCGATAGCTATGTGTTGTCTATCAACATATGCGTATATGTTTCATCAAGACAAAATATACATTAAGCCTAAAGCCAAGCCTGATCTATCTATCTATCTATCTATCTATCTATCTATCTATCTATCTATCTATCTATCTATCTATCTATCTATCTATCTATCTATCTATCTTTCTATCTATCTATCTATCTATCTATCTATCTATCTATCTATCTATCTATCTATCTTTATCTTTCAGTATATACAATAGACAAAGTCGAAAGTATAGCAATATATATGTGTCTGTCCGTCTATCTATCTATCTATCTATCTATCTATCTATCTATCTATCTATCTATCTATCTATCTATCTATCTATCTATCTATCTATCTATCTATCTATCTATCTTGTGCAACCGATATATCAATATATATAATATTAAAATTCGAAACATTCTTCAGTCCAAAGGCAGTAAAGAATAAATTGAGTATCCTCTAAGAACAATGAACACATTCTCACAACATAAAGTAGACCAGACTTGGTATAGATAATATAGTGCCACAGAGGCCTTTCTGTTATTAAAACTTCATCAGTGTGCCTAAACTCCAAAAGGTTTGAAAGAAAACGTATGATGTGTACGACGTAGCAAGCAGCAAGACATACAGAAAGCAAAATAAGCCTAAAATAGACTCCAAACCTGCTAAAATATGATTTTTAACAAGTCAATATTAGTTTTACAAAAAAATAGACATAAACCATAAATTTGTTAGTTCTCAGAATCAATCTTTCAGTTAATATAATAGACAAAAAGAGGAAAGTCTATCTATCTATCTATCTATCTCGCTATCTATCTATCTATCTAAACATTAAGTCGAAAGTCAAAAATTCTAAAGAAAGACCCAGGGAGTGCCACAATCATAAGACGCAGCCGACTCTCGACACCAAGAGGAAGAGAAAACATGCACATTTACAAGAAAAATTACAAGTGTTTATGAAATGGAAAAATCAGCCCTCTCTTTCCCACACGGGGTGACAGGACCATTAGAAAACACTAAACCACAACGTAAAACAATTTCGTAGACCTACAGCACATATAACATAGAAAGAACAACACCAAAACTACCGCCTTAGAACGGTCAGCAGCAAACGCCACTTGGGGGCTTAAAGATCTTTTACCGCGCGAATCTTCGCCCTAGGTTAAGGTGTTGTTCCCAACAATAAACATTTAATATTCGGTTAGTATAATGATTTCCTTACTCAATCAATGCATCACCACAGAGACATAAATCAAAATCAAACACTGAGATGAAGCAAAATTGAGTGCTACTAGCCGATCCCCCTGTTTTCACTATGCTAGCCCTTTGCATAGCCTGATCTATCTATCTATCTATCTATCTATCTGTAAATCGATAGAGTTTTGTGTTGTCTATCAACATAGGTTTATATCTTTCATCAAGAAAAAATATACATTAAGTCGAAAGTCAAGTCTGAATTATCTATCTATTTATCTAACAATTTTCATAGCTACCTACCAACCTGCCTATGAACAACAGATCCTATATATATTTTATTAGGAAAATTATATATTAAATCGAAAGTAAAGCATGATCTATCTATCTATCTATCTATCTATCTATCTATCTATCTATCTATCTATCTATCTATCTATCTATCTATCTATCTATCTATCTGATTATTTTCATACCCACCTACATACCTACCTATCTGCAATGAGCAGATCCTATATATGTTTCATCAGAAAAAAGATAAACATTAAGTCGAAAGTCTATCTATCTATCTATCTATCTATCTATCTATCTATCTATCTATCTATCTATCTATCTATCTATCTATCTATCTATCTATGTATCTATCTATCTATCTGCAGATCGATCTAGTTTTGTGTTGTCTATCAACAGATACTAAATTATTTCATCAAGAAAAAATATAACTTAAGTCAAATATCAAGCCTGATCTATCTATGTATCTATCTATCTATCTATCTATCTATCTGAATATTTTCATACCTACCGACGTACCTATCCAAGAGCAGATCCTTGGTACCTTTCATGAGAAAAAAAAGATAGACATTAAGTCGAAAATCAATCCTATCTGCATCTGAATCGAGTTTTGTGTTGTCTCCTAACAGATCCTATATATCTTTCAACATTAAGTCGAAAGTCAAGCCTGATCTATCAAATTTTCCTATTAAAAGATTTATAGGATCTGTTTTTCATAGGTAGGTTGGTAGGTAGCTATGAAAATGGTTAGATTAATAGACAGATAGTTCAGGGTTGACTTCGACTTAATGTATATTTTTCTTGATGAAAGATATAAACCTATGTTAATAGACAACACAAAACTCTATCGATTAGATAGATAGATAGATGATAGATAGATAGATAGATAGATAGATAGATAGATAGATAGATAGATAGATAGATAGATAGATAGATAGATAGATAGATAGATGGATCAGGTTTGACCTTCGACTTAATGTTTATTTTTCTTGATGAAAGATATATAGGATCTGTTGGGAGACAACAAAAACTCGGTAGGATTGATTTTCGACTTAATGTTATCTTTTTCTGATGAAAGATATATAGGATCTGCTCTTTGCAGGTAGATAGGAACGTAGGTAGGTATGACAATATTCGGATAGATAGATAGATAGATAGATAGATAGATAGATAGATAGATAGATAGATAGATAGATAGATAGATAGATAGATAGATAGATCAGGCTTGACTTTCGTCTTAATGTATATTTTCTCTTGAAGAAAGATATAAACCTATGTTGATAGACAACACATAGCTCTATCGATATGCAGATAGATAGATAGATAGATAGATAGATAGATAGATAGATAGATAGATAGATAGATAGATAGATAGATAGATAGATCAGGCTTGACTTTCGACTATGTTTATTTTTCTTGATGAAAGATATATAGGATCTGTTGGGAGACAACAAAAACTCGGTAGGATTGATTTTCGACTTAATGTTTATCTTTTTCTGATGAAAGATATGTAGGATCTGCTCTTTGCAGGTAGATAGGAACGTCAGTAGGTATGACAATATTCGGATAGATAGATAGATAGATAGATAGATAGATAGATAGATAGATAGATAGATAGATAGATAGATAGATAGATAGATAGATAGATAGATAGATAGATCAGGCTTGACTTTCGTCTTAATGTATATTTTTTCTTGATGAAAGATATAAGCATATGTTGATAGACAACACATAGCTCTATCGATTTGAAGAATTATAGATAGATAGATAGATAGATAGATAGATAGATAGATAGATAGATAGATAGATAGATAGATAGATAGATAGATAGATAGATAGAAGATCAGGCTTGAGTTTCGTTTCAATGTTTTTTTTTTCTTGAAATATATATAGGATCTGTAAAACTCGATCGATTTGCAGATAGGATTGATTTCCGACTTAATGACTTGATGAAAGATATATAGGATCTGCTCTTGGGTAGGTACGTAGGTAGGTATGAAACTATTCAGATAGATAGATAGATAGATAGATAGGTAGATAGGTAGATAGATCGGGCTTGATTTTCGACTTAATGTATATTTTTTCTTGATGAAATAATTTAGTATCTGTTGATAAACAACACAAAACTCGATCGATATGCAGATTTTATACCCCGTTTTTGTCCTTTGAGAACTTTATGCATGTTCTGAGAACTAAGTAATTTATGGTTTAAGTATATTTTTTTCTAAGACTAAGATTGACTTATTAAAAATAATGTATGGCAGGTTTGGAGTCTATTTTAGGCTTATTTTGATTTCTGTATATCTTGCTGCTTGCAAAGTTATACACACCATACGTTTTCTTTCAAACCTTTTGGAGTTTAGCCCCACTGATGAAGTTTAAATAACAGAAAAAGCCTCTGTGGCACTATATTATGTATACCAAGTCTGGTCTACTTTATGTTGTGAGAATGTGTTCATTGTTCGTAGAGGATACACAATTTATTCTTTATTGCCTTTGCACTGAAGAATTTTTCGAATTTTAATGTTATATATATTGATATATCTGTTGCACAAAATAGATAGATAGATAGATAGATAGATAGATAGATAGATAGATAGATAGATAGATAGATAGATAGATAGATAGACGGACAAACACATATATGGCTATACTTTCGACTTTGTTTATTGTATATACTGAAAGATAAAGATAGATAGATAGATAGATAGATAGATAGATAGATAGATAGATAGATAGATAGATCAGGCTTGGCATTAGGTTTAATGTATATTTTGTCATGATGAAACATATAAGCATATGTTGATAGACAACACATAACTCTATCGATTTGCAGAAAGAAAGATAGATAGATAGATAGATAGATATATATATAGATAGATAGATCAGGCTTGACATTCGTCTCAATGTTTATTTTTTCTCGATGAAAGATAAATAGGATCTGTTGGGAGACAACACAAGATAGATAGATAGATAGATAAATAGATAGATAGATAGATAGATAGATAGATAGATAGATAGATAGATAGATAGATAGATAGATAGATAGATAGATAGATAGATAGATAGATAGATCAGGCTTGACTTTCGACTTAATGTCTATTTTTCTTGATGAAAGATATATAGGATCTATTGGGAGACAAAACAAAACTCGGTAGGATTGATTTTCGACTTAATGTTTCTCTTTTTTCTGATGAAAGATATATAGGATCTGCTTTTTGCAGATATGTAGGTACGTAGGTAGGTATGAAAATATTCAGATATATGGACAGATAGATAGATAGATAGAAAGATAGATAGATAGATAGATAGATAGATGGACAAACACATATATGGCTGTACTTTCGACTTTGTTTATTGTATATACTGTAAGATATAGATAGATAGATAAATAGATAGATAGATAGATAGATAGATAGATAGATAGATAGATAGATAGATAGATAGATAGATTAGGCTTGATTTTCGACTTTATAGATAGATAGATAGATAGATAGATAGATAGATAGATAGATAGATAGATAGATAGATAGATAGATAGATAGATAGATAGATAGATAGATAGATAGATAGACTTTGGGACCCTTCCCTGTAACATGGACTACAGATAGAAGGATAGATAGATGCGGATCGAAGGTTAGACGGACTGATTGACTGACTGTCGGACAGACGGCCAGACAGACAGACAGACATGCAGATAGATAGATAGATAGATAGCTAGATAGATAGATAGATAGATAGATAGATATAGATTTATTAATAAATCAGGCTTAACTATCGATTTAATTTTTATTTTTTCTTGATAAAAGATATATTGTTCCTGGGAAGGTTGGTATGTAGGTACGAAAATAGATAGATAGATAGACTGATAGATAGATAGATAGATAGATAGATAGATAGATAGATAGATAGATAGATAGATAGATAGATAGATAGATAGATAGATCTTTCAAGTGCCCATTTGAAATATTTAATGAAATTTCAGCATAGTTTCCTCTTGGTTTTCGTCACCAAATCTAAACAGGGTTACTGATGAGGCTTTAGTAGCCGAAACTTCGTAGTCTGTCCCACTTCAGGTGTTTAAAATGTGTTCATTGTTCTTAGGGGATACTCTTCTTTATTCTTTATGGATAGATAGATAAATAGATAGATAGTTCAGGCTTGACTTTCGACTTAATGCATATTTTTTCTTGATGAAAGATATAAGCCTATGTTGATAGACAACACAAAACTCTGTCGATTTGCAGGTAGATAGATAGATAGATAAATAGATAAATAGATGGATAGATCAGGCTTGACTTTCGACTTAATGTTGAAAGATTAACAGGATCTGTTAAAAGACAACATAAAACTCGATTCATTTGCAGATAGGATTGAATTCGACTTAATGATTATCTTTTTTCTGATGAAAGATATATAGGATCTGTTCTTTGCAGATATGTAGGTACGTAGGTCGGTATGAAAATATTCAGACAGATAGATAGATAGATAGATAGATAGATAGATAGATAGATAAGATAGATATATAGATAATTCAGGCTCGACTTTCGCTTTAATATATAATTTTCCTGATAAAAGATATATAGGATCTGTTTTTCATAGGTAGGCTGGTGACCGCCCTATGAAAATGGTTAGATAAATAGACAGATAGTTCAGGCTTGACTTCGACTTAATGTATATTTTTTTTTTATGAAAGATATAAACCTATGTTGATAGACAACACAAAACTCTATCGATTGTCAGATAGATAGATAGATAGATAGATAGATAGATAGATAGATAGATAGATAGATAGATAGATAGATAGATAGATCAGGCTTGACTTTTGATTTAGTGTTTATATAGATAGATAGATAGATAGATAGATAGATAGATAGATAGATAGATAGATAGATAGATAGATAGATAGATCAGGCTTGACTTTCGTCTTAATGTATATTTTTTCTTGATGAAAGATATAAGCATATGTTGATAGACAACACATAGCTCTATCGATTTGAAGATAGATAGATAGATAGATAGATAGATAGATAGATAGATAGATAGATAGATAGATAGATAGATAGATAGATAGATAGATAGAAGATCAGGCTTGAGTTTCGATTTAATGTTTATTTTTCTTGAAAGATATATAGGATCTGTAAAACTCGATCGATTTGCAGACAGGATTGATTTTCGACTTAATGTCTATCTTCTTTTCTGATGAAAGATATAGGATCTGCTCTTGGGTAGGTACGTAGGTAGGTATGAAAATATTCAGATAGATAGATAGATAGATAGATAGATAGATAGATAGATAGATAGATAGATAGATAGATAGACAGAGACAGATCGGGCTTGATTTTCGACTTAATGTATATTTTTCTTGATGAAATAATTTAGTATCTGTTGATAGACAACACAAAACTCGATCGATTTGCAGATAGATAGATAGATAGATAGATAGATAGATAGATAGATAGATAGATAGATAGATAGATAGATAGATAGATAGATAGATAGACGGAGAGACTGTCGACTTAATGTCTATTTTATTAACTGAAAGATATACAGAATATAGGTAGATATACAGATATATAGATAAATAGATAGATCATGCATGAATTTCGACTTAATGTATATTTTTCTCGATGATAGATATATAGCATCTAGTTATAGACAACACAAAACTCTATCGATTTGGATATAGATAGATAGACAGGTAGATAGGTAGATAGATATATGATAGTGTAGATTTTATACTCCGTTTTTGTCCTTTGAGAACTTTATGCATGTTCTGAGAACTAACAAATTTATGGTTTATGTCTATATTTTTCTAAAAGTAAGATTGACTTGTTAAAAATAATGTATTTTAGCAGGTTTGGAGTCTATTTTAGGCCTATTTTGCTTTCTGTATGTCTTGCTGCTTGCTAAGTCATACACATCATACGTTTTCTTTCAAACCGTTTGGAGTTTAGCCACATTGATGAAGTTTAAATAACAGAAAAAGCCTCTGTGGCACTATATTATGTATACCAAGTCTGGTCAAAACCGGTTTGAACCCCGCAGTATTTTGTTACTGACCGTCCTAAGGCGGTACTTTCGTTGCGGTTTCATTTGTTTTATGTTCTGTGAAATTATATTTCGATATGTTTTCATTTTAGCACTTATGTGTGTCTAAATTATTTAGTTCAGTAAAAGTAACTGAGTTACCACCTGCTTGGGAAAGAGCTGCTAACTCGGCTTGTCCTCTGTGGTTTTATTGTTTGTTAAGATGTTGTTGTATCAGTCCATCTTTCCCTTTGATGTTTGGGATAGGCTTTGGGTTCTGATTCAATCTGTTCCTGAGCTACTTTTACTCATTAATTTTTATGTTGTGAGAATGTGTTCATTGTTCTTAAAGGATACACAATTTATTCTTTATTGCCTTTGGACTGAAGAATTTTTGGAATTTTAATATTAAATATATTGATATATATGTTGCACAAAATGGATAGATAGATAGATAGATAGATAGATAGATAGATAGATAGATAGATAGATAGATAGATAGATAGATAGATAGATAGATACATACATAGATATATAGATAGATAGATACATAGATAGACGGACAGACACATATATGGCTATACTTTCGATTTTGTTTATTGATAGATAGATAGATAAATAGATAGATAGATAGATAGATAAATAGATAGATAGATAGATCAGGCTTAATGTATATTTTGTCATGATGAAACATATAAGCATATGTTGATAGACAACACATAACTCTATCGATTTGCAGAAAGAAAGATAGATAGACAGATAGATAGATAGATAGATAGATAGATCAGGTTTGACATTCGTCTTAATGTTTATTTGTTCTCGATATAAGATAGATAGGATCTGTTGGGAGACAACACAATAAAGATAGATAGATAGATAGATAGATAGAAAGATAGATAGATAGATCAGGCTTGACTTTCGACTTAATGTTTATTTTTCTTGATGAAAGATATATATATGATCTTTTGGGAGACAAAAAAAAACTCGGTAGGATTGATTTTCGACTTAATGTGTATCTTTTTGCTGATGAAAGATATATAGGATTTGCTTTTTGCAGGTATGTAGGTACGTAGGTAGTTATGAAAATATTCAGATATATGGGCAGATAGATAGATAGATATATAGATAGATAGATAGATATATAGATAGACAGATAGATAGATAGATAGATAGATAGATAGATAGATAGATAGATAGATAGATAGATAGATAGATAGATAGATATATAGATAGATAGATAGATAGGTAGATAGATAGACAGATAGACAGATAGATAGATAGATAGATAGATCAGGCTTGACTTTCGTTTTAATGTTTATATTTCTTGAAAGATATATAGGATTTGTAAAACTTGATCGATTTGCAGATAGGATTGATTTTCGACTTAATGTCTCTTTTTTTCTGATGAAAGATATATAGAATCTGCTCTTGGGTAGGTACATAGGTAAGTATGAAAGTTTTCAGATAGATAGATAGATAGATAGATAGATAGATAGATCAGGCTTGACTTTCGTTTTAATGTTTATATTTCTTGAAAGATATATAGGATTTGTAAAACTCGATCGATTTGCAGATAGGATTGATTTTCGACTTAATGTCTATCTTTTTTTTCTGATGAAAGATATATAGAATCTGCTCTTGGGTAGGTACATAGGTAAGTATGAACGTTTTCAGATAGATAGATAGATAGATAGATAGATAGATAGATAGATAGATAGATAGATAGATAGATCAGGCTTGATTTTCGACTTAATGTTTATTTTTCTTGATGAAAGACCTATAGGATCTGTTGGGAGACAACGAACAACTCGGTAGGATTGATTTTCGACTTAATGTTTATCTTTTTCTGATGAAAGATATAAAGGATCTGCTCTTTGCAGGTAGATAGGAACGTAGGTAGGTATGACAATATTCGGATAGATAGATAGATATATAGATAGGTAGATATATAGACAGATAGATAGATAGATCAGGCTTGACTTTTGTCTTAATGTATATTTGTTCTTGATGAAAGATATAAGCATATGTTGATAGACAACACATAGCTCTATGGATTTGAAGATAGATAGATAGATAGATAGATAGATAGATAGATAGATAGATAGGTAGATAGATAGATAGATAGATAGATAGAAAGAAGATAGATAGATAGATAGATCAGGCTTGACTTTCGACTTAATGTATATTTAAGATAGATAGATAGATAGATAGATAGATAGATAGATAGATAGATAGATAGATAGATAGAAGATAGATAGATAGATCAGGCTTGACTTTCGACTTAACGTATATTTTTTCTTGATTAAAGATATAAACCTATGTTGATAGACAACAAAAAACTCTATGGATATGCAGATAGATAGATAGATAGATATATAGATAGATAGATAGATAGATAGATAGATAGATAGATAGATAGATAGATAGATAGATAGATAGATAGATAGATAGATCAGGCTTGACTTTCGACTTAATGTTTATTTTTCTTGATGAGAGATATATAGGATCTGTTGGGAGACAACAAAAACTCGGGTAGGATTGATTTTCGACTTAATGTTTATCTTTTTCTGATGAAAGATATATAGGATCTGCTCTTTGCAGGTAGATAGGAACTTAGGTAGGTATGAAAATATTCGGATAGATAGATATATAGATAGATAGATAGATAGATAGATAGATAGATAGATAGATAGATAGATAGATAGATAGATAGATAGATAGATAGATAGATAGATAGATAGATAGATCAGGCTTGACTTTCGACTTAATGTATATTTTTTCTTGATTAAAGATATAAGCATATGTTGATAGACAACACATAGCTCTATCGATTTGAAGAATGATAGATAGATAGATAGATAGATAGATAGATAGATAGATAGATAGATAGATAGATAGATAGATAGATAGATAGATAGATAGATAGATAGATAGATAGATAGATCAGGCTTGACTTTCGACTTAATGTTTATTTTTCTTGATGAAAGATATATAGGATCTGTTGGGAGACACCAAAATCTCGGTAGGATTGATTTTCGACTTAATGTTTATCTTTTTCTGATGAAAGATATATATGATCTGCTCTTTGCAGGTAGATAGGAACGTAGGTAGGTATGAAAATATTCGTATAGATAGATATATAGATAGATAGATAGATAGATAGATAGATAGATAGATAGATAGATAGATAGATAGATAGATAGATAGATAGATAGATAGATCAGACTTGACTTTCGTCTTAATGCATATTTTTCTTGATGAAAGATATAAGCATATGTTGATAGACAACACATAGCTCTATCGATTAGAAGAATGATAGATAGATAGATAGATAGATAGATAGATAGATAGATAGATAGATAGATAGATAGATAGATAGATAGATAGATAGATAGATAGATAGATAGATAGATAGATCAGGATTGACTTTCGACATAAATGTATATTTTTTCTTGATGAAAGATATAAACCTATGTTGATAGACAACACAAAACTCTATCGATTTGAAGATAGATAGATAGATAGATAGATAGATAGATAGATAGATAGATAGATAGATAGATAGATAGATAGATAGATAGATAGATAGATAGATAGATAGATAGATAGATCAGGCTTGAGTTTCGGTTTAATGTTTATTTTTCTTGAAAGATATATAGGATCTGTAAAACTCGATCGATTTGCAGATAGGATTGATTTTCGACTTAATGTCTTTCTTCTTTTCTGATGAAAGATATATAGGATCTGCTCTTGGGTAGGTACGTAGGTAGGTATGAAAATATTCAGATAGATAGATAGATAGAAAGATAGATAGACAGAGACAGATCGGGCTTGATTTTCGACTTAATGTATATTTTTCTTGATGAAATAATTTAGTATCTGTTGATAGACAACACAAAACTCGATCGATTTGCAGATAGATAGATAGATAGATAGATAGATAGATAGATAGATAGATAGATAGATAGATAGATAGATAGATACATAGATAGATAGATGGATAGAAAGACGGAGAGACTGTCGACTTAATGTCTATTTTATTAACTGAAAGATATACAGAATATAGGTAGATATACAGATATATAGATATATAGATAGATCATGCATGAATTTCGACTTAATGTATATTTTTCTTGATGATAGATATATAGCATCTAGTTATAGACAACACAAAACTCTATCGATTTGGATATAGATAGATAGACAGGTAGATAGGTAGATAGGTATATGATAGTGCAGATTTTATACTCCGTTTTTGTCCTTTGAGAACTTTATGCAAGTGTTGAGAACTAACAAATTTATGGTTTATGTCTATATTTTTCTAAAAGTAAGATTGACTTGTTAAAAATAATGTATTTTAGCAGGTTTGGAGTCTATTTTAGGCTTATTTTGCTTTCTGTATGTCTTGCTGCTTGCTAAGTCATACACATCATACGTTTTCTTTCAAACAGTTTGGAGTTTAGCCACATTGATGAAGTTTAAATAACAGAAAAAGCCTCTGTGGCACTATATTATGTATACCAAGTCTGGTCAAAACCGGTTTGAACCCCCCAGTATTTTGTTACTGACCGTCCTAAGGCGGTACTTTCGTTGCGGTTTCATTTGTTTTATGTTCTGTGAAAATATATTTCGATATGTTTTCATTTTAGCACTTATGTGTGTCTAAATTATTTAGTTCAGTAAAGGTAACTGAGTTACCACCTGCTTGGGAAAGAGCTGCTAACTCGGCTTGTCCTCTGTGGTTTATTGTTTGTTAAGATGTTGTTGTATTAGTCCATCTTTCCCTTTTATGTTTGGGATAGGCTTTGGGTTCTGATTCAATCAGTTCCTGAGCTACTTTTACTCATTAATTTTTATGTTGTGAGAATGTGTTCATTGTTCTTAAAGGATACACAATTTATTCTTTATTGCCTTTGGACTGAAGAATTTTTGGAATTTTCTGATGAAAGATATATAGGATCTGCTTTTTGCAGGTATATAGGTACGTAGGTAGTTATGAAAATATTCAGATATATGGACAGATAGATAGATAGATATATAGATAGATAGATAGAGAGATAGATAGATCGATAGATAGATAGATAGATAGATAGATAGATAGATAGATAGATAGATAGATAGATAGATAGATAGATAGATAGATAGATAGATAGACAGACAGACAGACAGACAGATAGACAGATAGATAGATAGATAGATAGATAGATAGATCAGGCTTGACTTTCGTTTTAATGTTTATATTTCTTGAAAGATATATAGGATTTGTAAAACTCGATCGATTTGCAGATAGGATTGATTTTCGACTTAATGTCTATCTTTTTATCTGATGAAAGATATATAGAATCTGCTCTTGGGTAGGTACATAGGTAAGTATGAAAGTTTTCATATAGATAGATAGCTAGATAGATAGATAGATAGATAGAAAGATAGATAGATAGATAGATAGATAGATAGATAGATAGATCAGGCTTGACTTTCGTTTTAATGTTTATATTTCTTGCAAGATATATAGGATTTGTAAAACTCGATCGATTTGCAGATAGGATTGATTTTCGACTTAATGTCTATCTTTTTTCTGATGAAAGATATATAGAATCTGCTCTTGGGTAGGTACATAGGTAAGTATGAAAGTTTTCAGATAGATAGATAGATAGATAGATAGATAGATCAGGCTTGATTTTCGACTTAATGTTTATTTTTCTTGATGAAAGACCTATAGGATCTGTTGGGAGACAACGAACAACTCGGTAGGATTGATTTTCGACTTAATGTTTATCTTTTTCTGATGAAAGATATATAGGATCTGCTCTTTGCAGGTAGATAGGAACGTAGGTAGGTATGACAATATTCGGATAGATAGATAGATAGATAGATAGATAGGTAGATATATAGACAGATAGATAGATAGATCAGGCTTGACTTTTGTCTTAATGTATATTTGTTCTTGATGAAAGATATAAGCATATGTTGATAGACAACACATAGCTCTATGGATTTGAAGATAGATAGATAGATAGATAGATAGATAGATAGATAGATAGATAGATAGATAGATAGATAGATAGAAGATAGATATATAGATCAGACTTGACTTTCGACTTAATGTATATTTTTTCTTGATTAAAGATATAAACCTATGTTGATAGACAACAGAAAACTCTATGGATATGCAGATAGATAGATAGATAGATAGATAGATAGATAGATAGATAGATAGATAGATAGATCAGGCTTGACTTTCGACTTAATGTTTATTTTTCTTGATAGATAGAAGATAGATAGATAGATCAGGCTTGACTTTCGACTTAATGTATATTTTTTCTTGATTAAAGATATAAACCTATGTTGATAGACAACAGAAAACTCTATGGATATGCAGATAGATAGATAGATAGATAGATAGATAGATAGATAGATAGATAGATAGATAGATAGATCAGGCTTGACTGTCGACTTAATGTTTATTTTTCTTGATGAAAGATATATAGGATCTGTTGGGAAACAACAAAAACTCGGGTAGGATTGATTTTCGACTTAACGTTTATCTTTTTCTGATGAAAGATATATAGGATCTGCTCTTTGCAGGTAGATAGGAACTTAGGTAGGTATGAAAATATTCGGATAGATAGATATATAGATAGATAGATAGATAGATAGATAGATAGATAGATAGATAGATAGATAGATAGATAGATAGATAGATAGATAGATAGATAGATCAGGCTTGACTTTCGACTTAATGTATATTTTTTCTTGATTAAAGATATAAGCATATGTTGATAGACAACACATAGCTCTATCGATTTGAAGAATGATATATAGATAGATAGATAGATAGATAGATAGATAGATAGATAGATAGATAGATAGATAGATAGATAGATAGATAGATAGATCAGGCTTGAATTTCGACTTAATGTTTATTTTTCTTGATGAAAGATATATAGGATCTGTTGGGAGACACCAAAATCTCGGTAGGATTGATTTTCGACTTAATGTTTATCTTTTTCTGATGAAAGATATATAGGATCTGCTCTTTGTAGGTAGGTATGAAAATATTCGGATAGATAGATAGATAGATATATAGATAGATAGATAGATAGATCAGGCTTGACTTTCGTCTTAATGCATATTTTTCTTGATGAAAGATATAAGCATATGTTGATAGACAACACATAGCTCTATCGATTAGAAGATAGATAGATAGATAGATAGATAGATAGATAGATAGATAGATAGATAGATAGATAGATAGATAGATAGATAGATAGATAGATAGATAGATAGATAGATCAGGATTGACTTTCGACATAAATGTATATTTTTTCTTGATGAAAGATATAAACCTATGTTGATAGACAACACAAAACTCTATCGATATGCAGATAGATTGATAGATTGATAGATAGATAGATAGATAGATAGATAGATAGATAGATAGATAGATAGATAGATAGATAGATAGATAGATAGATAGATAGATCAGGCTTGAGTTTCGGTTTAATGTTTATTTTTCTTGAAAGATATATAGGATCTGTAAAACTCGATCGATTTGCAGATAGGATTGATTTTCGACTTAATGTCTTTCTTCTTTTCTGATGAAAGATATATAGAATCTGCTCTTGGGTAGGTACATAGGTAAGTATGAAAGTTTTCAGATAGATAGATAGATAGATAGATAGATAGATCAGGCTTGAGTTTCGGTTTAATGTTTATTTTTCTTGAAAGATATATAGGATCTGTAAAACTCGATCGATTTGCAGATAGGATTGATTTTCGACTTAATGTCTTTCTTCTTTTCTGATGAAAGATATATAGGATCTGCTCTTGGGTAGGTACGTAGGTAGGTATGAAAATATTCATATAGACAGATAGATAGATAGATAGATAGATAGATAGATAGATAGATAGATAGATAGGGCTTGATTTTCGACTTAATGTATATTTTTCTTGATGAAATAATTTAGTATCTGTTGATAGACATCACAAAACTCGATCGATTTGCAGATAGATAGATAGATAGATAGATTAGATAGATAGATAGATAGATAGATAGATAGATAGATAGATAGATAGATAGATAGATAGATAGATAGATAGATAGATAGATAGATAGATAGACGGAGAGACTGTCGACTTAATATCTATTTTATTAACTGAAAGATATACAGAATATAGGTAGATATACAGATATATAGATAAATAGATAGATCATGCTTGAATTTCGACTTAATATTTATTTTTCTTGATGAAAGATATATTGCATCTAGTTATAGATAACATAAAACTCTATCGATTTGGATATAGATAGATAGACAGGTAGATAGGTAGATAGATATATGATAGTGCAGATTTTATACTCCGTTTTAGTCCTTTGAGAACTTTATGCGTGTTCTGAGAACTAACAAATTTATGGTTTATGTCTATTTTTTTCTACAAGTAAGATTGACTGGTTAAAAATAATGTATTTTAGCAGGTTTGGAGTCTATTTTAGGATTATTTTGCTTTCTGTATGTCTTGCTGCTTGATAAGTCAAACACATCATACGTTTTCTTTCAAAACTTTTGGAGTTTAGCCACACTGATGAAGTTTAAATAACAGAAAAAGCCTCTGTGGCACTATATTAAGTATACCAAGTCTGGTCAAAACCGGTTTAAAACCCCCAGTATTTGTTACTGACAGTCCCAAGGCGGTACTTTCGTTGCGGTTTCATTTGTTTTATGTTCTGTGCTATTATAATTCGATATGTTTTCATTTTAGCACTTATGTGTGTCTAAATTATTTAGTTCAGTAAAGGTAACTGAGTTACCACCTGCTTGGGAAAGAACTGCTAACTCGGCTTGTCCTCTGTGGTTTTATAGTTTGTTAAGATGTTGTTGTCTTAGTCGATCTTTCCCTTTGATGTTTGGGATAGGCTTTGGGTTCTGATTCAATCAGTTCCTGAGCTACTTTTACTCATTAATTTTTATGTTGTGAGATTGTGTTCGTTGTTCTTAGAGGATACACAATTTATACTTTATTGCCTTTGGACTGAAGAATTTTTGGAATTTTAATACTATATATATTGATATATCTGTTGCACTAGACAGATAGAAAGATAAATAGATAGATAGATAGATAGATAGATAGATAGATAGATAGATAGATAGATAGATAGATAGATAGATAGATAGATAGATACATACATAGATACATAGAAAGACGGACAGACACATATATGGCTATACTTTCGACTTTGTTTATTGTATATACTGAACTATAAAGATAGATAGATAGATAGATAGATAGATAGATAGATAGATAGATAGATAGATAGATAGATAGATAGATAGATAGATCAGGCTTGGCTTTAGGTTTAATGTATATTTGTCATGATGAAACATATAAGCATATGTTGATAGACAACACATAACTCTATCGATTTGCAGAAAGACAGATAGATAGACAGATATATAAATAGATAGATCAGGCTTGACATTCGTCTTAATGTTTATTTGTTCTCGATGAAAGATAGATAGGATCTGTTGGGAGACAACACAAGATAGATAGATAGATAGATAGATAGATAGATAGATAGATAGATAGATAGATAGATAGATAGATAGATAGATAGATAGATAGATAGATGGATAGATAGATAGATAGATAGATAGATAGAAGATTAGGCTTGAGTTTCGACTTAATGTTTATTTTTCTTGATGAAAGATATATAGGATCCGTTGGGAGACAAAACAAAACTCGGTAGGATTGATTTTCGACTTAATGTTTATCTTTTTTCTGATGAAAGATATACAGGATCTGCTTTTTGCAGGTATGTACGTACGTAGGTAGGTATGAAAATATTCAGATATATGGACAGATAGATAGATAGATACTTTTGACTTTCGATTTAATATATATTTTTATCTGATAAAAAATATAAAGGTAGGATCTGTTGTGCACAGGTAGGTTGGAAGGTATGTATGAAAATGGTTATATAGATAGATAGATAGATAGATAGATAGATAGATAGATAGATAGATAGATAGATAGATAGATAGATCAGGCTTGACTTTAGACTTAATGTTTATTTTTTTTTTGATGAAAAATATATTGGATCTGTAATATTCGATCGATTTGCAGACAGGATTGATTTTCGACCTAATGTCTATCTTTTTTCTGATGAAAGAATTATAGCATCTGCTCTTTGGAAGTAGGTAGGTACGTAGGTAGGTATGAAAATATTCAGATAGACAGATAGATAGATAGATAGACAGATAGTATCTAGATAGATAGATAGATAGATAGATAGTTAGATAGATAGATAGATAGATAGATAAATAGAATGATAAATAGACCAGTCTTGACTTTCGACTAAATGTATATTTTGTCTTGATGAAACGTATAAGCATATGTTGATAGACAACACATAACTCTATCGATTTGCAGATAGATTGATAGATAGATAGATAGATAGATAGATAGATAGATAGATAGATAGATAGATAGATAGATAGATAGATAGATAGATAGATAGATCAGGCTTGACTTTCGACTTAATGTTTATTTTTCTTGATGAGAGATATATAGGATCTGTTGGGAGACAACAAAAACTCGGGTAGGATTGATTTTCGACTTAATGTTTATCTTTTTCTGATGAAAGATATATAGGATCTGCTCTTTGCAGGTAGATAGGAACTTAGGTAGGTATGAAAATATTCGGATAGATAGATATATAGATAGATAGATAGATAGATAGATAGATAGATAGATAGATAGGGCTTGATTTTCGACTTAATGTATATTTTTCTTGATGAAATAATTTAGTATCTGTTGATAGACATCACAAAACTCGATCGATTTGCAGATAGATAGATAGATAGATAGATAGATTAGATAGATAGATAGATAGATAGATAGATAGATAGATAGATAGATAGATAGATAGATAGATAGATAGATAGATAGATAGATAGATAGATAGATAGATAGATAGACGGAGAGACTGTCGACTTAATATCTATTTTATTAACTGAAAGATATACAGAATATAGGTAGATATACAGATATATAGATAAATAGATAGATCATGCTTGAATTTCGACTTAATATTTATTTTTCTTGATGAAAGATATATTGCATCTAGTTATAGATAACATAAAACTCTATCGATTTGGATATAGATAGATAGACAGGTAGATAGGTAGATAGATATATGATAGTGCAGATTTTATACTCCGTTTTAGTCCTTTGAGAACTTTATGCGTGTTCTGAGAACTAACAAATTTATGGTTTATGTCTATTTTTTTCTACAAGTAAGATTGACTGGTTAAAAATAATGTATTTTAGCAGGTTTGGAGTCTATTTTAGGATTATTTTGCTTTCTGTATGTCTTGCTGCTTGATAAGTCAAACACATCATACGTTTTCTTTCAAAACTTTTGGAGTTTAGCCACACTGATGAAGTTTAAATAACAGAAAAAGCCTCTGTGGCACTATATTAAGTATACCAAGTCTGGTCAAAACCGGTTTAAAACCCCCAGTATTTGTTACTGACAGTCCCAAGGCGGTACTTTCGTTGCGGTTTCATTTGTTTTATGTTCTGTGCTATTATAATTCGATATGTTTTCATTTTAGCACTTATGTGTGTCTAAATTATTTAGTTCAGTAAAGGTAACTGAGTTACCACCTGCTTGGGAAAGAACTGCTAACTCGGCTTGTCCTCTGTGGTTTTATAGTTTGTTAAGATGTTGTTGTCTTAGTCGATCTTTCCCTTTGATGTTTGGGATAGGCTTTGGGTTCTGATTCAATCAGTTCCTGAGCTACTTTTACTCATTAATTTTTATGTTGTGAGATTGTGTTCGTTGTTCTTAGAGGATACACAATTTATACTTTATTGCCTTTGGACTGAAGAATTTTTGGAATTTTAATACTATATATATTGATATATCTGTTGCACTAGACAGATAGAAAGATAAATAGATAGATAGATAGATAGATAGATAGATAGATAGATAGATAGATAGATAGATAGATAGATAGATAGATAGATAGATACATACATAGATACATAGAAAGACGGACAGACACATATATGGCTATACTTTCGACTTTGTTTATTGTATATACTGAACTATAAAGATAGATAGATAGATAGATAGATAGATAGATAGATAGATAGATAGATAGATAGATAGATAGATCAGGCTTGGCTTTAGGTTTAATGTATATTTGTCATGATGAAACATATAAGCATATGTTGATAGACAACACATAACTCTATCGATTTGCAGAAAGACAGATAGATAGACAGATATATAAATAGATAGATCAGGCTTGACATTCGTCTTAATGTTTATTTGTTCTCGATGAAAGATAGATAGGATCTGTTGGGAGACAACACAAGATAGATAGATAGATAGATAGATAGATAGATAGATAGATAGATAGATAGATAGATAGATAGATAGATAGATAGATAGATGGATAGATAGATAGATAGATAGATAGATAGATAGAAGATTAGGCTTGAGTTTCGACTTAATGTTTATTTTTCTTGATGAAAGATATATAGGATCCGTTGGGAGACAAAACAAAACTCGGTAGGATTGATTTTCGACTTAATGTTTATCTTTTTTCTGATGAAAGATATACAGGATCTGCTTTTTGCAGGTATGTACGTACGTAGGTAGGTATGAAAATATTCAGATATATGGACAGATAGATAGATAGATACTTTTGACTTTCGATTTAATATATATTTTTATCTGATAAAAAATATAAAGGTAGGATCTGTTGTGCACAGGTAGGTTGGAAGGTATGTATGAAAATGGTTATATAGATAGATAGATAGATAGATAGATAGATAGATAGATAGATAGATAGATAGATAGATAGATAGATAGATAGATAGATAGATAGATAGATCAGGCTTGACTTTAGACTTAATGTTTATTTTTTTTTTGATGAAAAATATATTGGATCTGTAATATTCGATCGATTTGCAGACAGGATTGATTTTCGACCTAATGTCTATCTTTTTTCTGATGAAAGAATTATAGCATCTGCTCTTTGGAAGTAGGTAGGTACGTAGGTAGGTATGAAAATATTCAGATAGACAGATAGATAGATAGATAGACAGATAGTATCTAGATAGATAGATAGATAGATAGATAGTTAGATAGATAGATAGATAGATAGATAAATAGAATGATAAATAGACCAGTCTTGACTTTCGACTAAATGTATATTTTGTCTTGATGAAACGTATAAGCATATGTTGATAGACAACACATAACTCTATCGATTTGCAGATAGATTGATAGATAGATAGATAGATAGATAGATAGATAGATAGATAGATAGATAGATAGATAGATAGATAGATAGATAGATAGATAGATAGATAGATAGATAGATAGATCAGGCTTGACTTTCGACTTAATGGTTAGTTTTCTTGATGAAAGATATATGGGATCTGTTGGGAGACAACAAAAAACTCGGTAGGATTAATTTTCGACTTAATGTTTATCTTTCTTCCGATGAAAGATATATAGGATCTGCTCTTTGCAGGTAGATAGGTACGTAGGTAGGTATGACAATATTCAGATAGATAGATAGATAGATAGATAGATAGATAGATAGATAGATAGATAGATAGATAGATAGATAGATCAGGCTTGACTTTCGACTTAATATTTATTTTTTCTTGAAAAATATAGGATCTGTTGGGTGACAAAACAAAACTCGGTAGGATTGATTTTCGACTTAATGGTTATGTTTTTTCTGATGAGGGCGAGGGTTGAAATTTCGTAAACTCCGGAGTTGAAGCCCCCCAGTAGTCTTGCTGCTGACCGTCCAAAGGCGGTCGTTCCTTTGCAGTTTCACATATGTTGGTCGGTTTTGTTCTGTTGGTATATTCACAAGTTTGACTGTGTTTGTACCGTCGTCTCACCCCTTCTTACTTTCTTTGGTGACCTGGGATGGCTGTGATCTTTGATTGTGGCTTTTCCTGAGTTACCTTTACTTACGATTTTTCTGATGAAAGATAAGTAGGATCTGCTCTTTGCAGGTAGGTAGGTGCTTAGGGAGGTATAAAAATATTCAGATAGATAGATAGATAGATAGTTAGATGGATAGATAGATATATAGATAGATAGATAGACCTTTCAACTGACCCTTTGAAACATTTAATGAAATTTCAGAATAGTTTTCCATTGGTTTCCGTCACCAAATCTTAACAGGGTTACTGATGAGGCTTGAGTATTCGAAACTGCGTAGTCTGACCCACATCAGGTGTTTAGAATGTGTTCATTGTGCTTAAGGGATACTCATTTTTATTCTTTATAGATAGATAGATAGTTCAGGCTTGACTTTCGACATAAATGTATATTTTTACTTGATGAAAGATATAGACAACACAAAAGTCTATCGATTTGCAGATAGATAGATAGATAGATAGATAGATAGATAGATAGATAGATAGATAGATAGATAGATAGATAGATAGATAGATAGATAGATAGATCCGGCATGACTGTCGACTAAATGTTGACGGTATTTAGGATCTGTTAGGAGACAACACAAAACTCGATTCATTTGCAGATAGGATTGATTTTCGACTTAATGTTTATCTTTTTTTCTGATGAAAGATATATAGGATCTGTTCTTTGCAGATAGGTAGGTACGTTGGTAGGTATGAAAATATATAGGATCTGTAAAACTCAATCGATTTGCAGATAGGATTGATTTTTTTCTTTTTTCTGATGAAAGATATATAGGATCTGCTCTTGGGTAGGTACGTAGGTAGGTATGAAAATATCCAGATAGATAGATAGATAGATAGATCAGGCTTGATTTTCGACTTAATGTATATTTTTAGCTCCCCTGAGCCAAGGGCTGCGGGGGAGCTTATAGAATTAGTCTCCAGCGCACGTCGTCCGTCGTCGTCCGTAAACATTTTCAAAGGACTTCCCCTCTGAAACTACTGGGCCAGTTTCACTTAGATACATAGATAGATGGACAGATATATATGGATATACTTTCGAGTTTGTCATACTTTCGAGTTTGTCTATTGTATATACTGAAAGATAAAGATAGACAGATAGCTAGCTAGATAGATAGATAGATAGATAGATAGATAGATAGATAGATAGATAGATAGATAGATAGATAGATAGATAGATAGATAGATAGATAGATAGATAGATAGAATGATTGATAGTTCAGGCTTAATGTAACTCAGGTAACTGTCCTTTTGGCTTTCCGCTATCGATGTTTCCATTAGAGTCTTGTTACTTCATGTTTGTGTTTCTTTCCCTTTGGTGTAACTGATAGGAGCTGTGGGTTAATTGTATCGATTCCTGATCATTGCATTCTCTTCTATTTTGACTTTCGACTTAATGTATATTTTGTCTTGACGAAACGTATAAGCATATGTTGATAGACAACACATAACTCTATCGATTTGCAGATAGATAGATAGATAGATAGATAGATCAGGCTTGACTTTCGACTTAATGTTTATTTTTTCTTGATTAAAGATATATATAGGATCTGTTGGGAGACAACACAAAACTCGGTAGGATTGTTTTTCGACTTAATGTTTATCTTTTTTCTGATGAAAGATATATAGGATCTGCTCTTTGCAGGTAGGTAGGTACGTAGGTAGGTATGACAATATTCGGATAGATAGATAAATAGATAGATAGATAGATAGATAGATAGATAGATAGATAGATAGATAGATAGATTGATAGTTCAGTCTTGCCTTCCGACTTAATGTATATTTTTTCAGGTAGGTAGGTACGTAGGTAGGTATGACAATATTCGGATAGATAGATAGATAGATAGATAGATAGATAGATAGATAGATAGATAGATAGATAGATAGATAGATAGATAGATAGATTGATAGTTCAGTCTTGCCTTCCGACTTAATGTATATTTTTTCTTCATGAAAGATATAAGCCTATGTTGAGACAACACATAACTCTATCGATTTTCAGAAAGATAGATAGATAGATAGATAGATAGATAGATAGGTAGATAGATAGATAGATAGATAGATAGATAGATAGATAGATAGATAGATAGATAGATAGATAGATAGATAGATAGATAGATAGATAGGCTTGACTTTCGACTTAATGTTGAAAGATATATAGGATCTGTTAGGAGACAACACAAAACTCGATTCATTTGCAGATAGGATTTATTTTCGACTTAATGTTTATCTTTTTTCTGATGAAAGATATATAGGATCTGCTCTTTGCTGATAGGTAGGTACGTAGGTAGGTATGAAAATATTCAAATAGATAGATAGATAGATCAGGCCTGACTTTCGATTTAATGTTTATTTTTTCTTGGTGAAAGATATATAGGATCTGTAAACCTCGATCGATTTGCAGATACAATTTTATTTTCGACTTAATGTCTATCTTTTTTGCTGATGAAAGATATATAGGATCAGCTCTTAGGTAGATATGTATGTAGGTATCAAAATATTCAGATAGATAGATAGATAGATAGATAGATAAATAGATAGATAGATAGATAGATAGATAGATAGATAGATAGATAGATAGATAGATAGATAGATCAGGCTTGACTTTCGACTTAATGCATATTTTTTCTTGATGAAAGATATAAGCCAATGTTGATAGACAACACAAAACTATCGATTTGCAGGTAGATAGATAGATAAATAGATAGATAGATAAATAGATAGATCAGGCTTGACTTTCGACTTTCGACTTAATGTTGAAAGATTAACAGGATCTGTTAAAAGACAACATAAAACTCGACTCATTTGCAGATAGGATTGAATTCGACTTAATAAGTATCTTTTTTTCTGATAGATAGATAGATAGATAGATAGATAGATTGATTTGGCTTGATTTTCGACATAATAGATAGATAGATAGATAGATAGATAGATAGATAGATAGATAGATAGATAGATAGATAGATAGATAGATTTATTAATAAATCAGGCTTGACTATCGATTTAATTTTTTCCTAATAAAAGATATATATTGTTCATGGGTAGGTTGGTAGGTAGGTATGAAAATAGATAGATAGAAAGATAGATAGATAGATAGATAGATAGATAGATAGATAGATAGATAGATAGATAGATAGATAGATAGATAGATAGATAGATAGATCTTTCAAGTGTCCATTTGAAATATTTAATTAAATTTCAGCATAGTTTCCTATTGTATTTCTTCACCAAATTTTAACAGGGTTACTGAAGCGGCTTTAGCAGCCTTAACTTTGTAGTCTGTTCCACTTCAGGTTTTTAGAATGTGTTCATTGTTCATAGGATACTCTTTTTTATTCTTTATTGATAGATAGATTGATAGATAGATAAATGGATAGATAGTTCAGGCTTGACTTTCGACTTAATGCATATTTTTTCTTGATGAAAGATATAAGCCTATGTTGATAGACAACACAAAACTCTATCGATTTGCAGGTAGATAGATAGATAGATAGATAAATAGATAGATAGATCAGGATTGACTTTCGACTTAATGTTGAAAGATTAACAGGATCTGTTAAAAGACAACATAAAACTCGATTCATTTGCAGATAGGATTGAATTCGACTTAATAATTATCTTTTTTTCTGATGAAAGATATATAGGATCTGTTCTTTGCAGATAGGTAGGTACGTAGGTCGGTATGGAAATATTCAGATAGATAGATAGATAGATAGATAGATAGATAGATAGATAGATAGATAGATAGATAGATAAATAGATAATTCAGACTTGACTTTCGCTTTAATATATAATTTTCCTGATAAAAGATATATAGGATCTGTTTTTCATAGGTAGGTTGGTAGGTAGCTATTAAAATGGTTAGATAAATAGACAGATAGATCAGGCTTGACTTCGACTTAATGTATATTTTTCTTGATGAAAGATATAAATTTATGTTGTTAGACAACACAAAACTCTATCGATTTGCAGATATATAGATAGATAGATAGATAGATAGATAGATAGATAGATAGATAGATAGATAGATAGATAGATAGATAGATAGATAGATAGATAGATAGATAGATAGAAGATCAGGCTTGAGTTTCGATTTAATGTTTAATTTTCTTGAAAGATATATAGGATCTGTAAAACTCGATCGATTTGCAGATAGATAGATAGATAGATAGAAGATCAGGCTTGAGTTTCGATTTAATGTTTATTTTTTGAAAGATATATAGGATCTGTAAAAATCGATCGATTTGCAGATAGGATTGATTTTCGACTTAATGTCTATCTTCTTTTCTGATGAAAAATATATAGGATCTGCTCTTGGGTAGGTACGTAGGTAGGTATGAAAATATTCAGATAGATAGATAGATAGAGAGATCGGGCTTGATTTTCGACTTAATGTATATTTTTCTTGATGAAATAATTTAGTATCTGTTGATAGACAACACAAAACTCGATCGATTTGCAGATAGATAGATAGATAGATAGATAGATAGATAGATAGATAGATAGATAGATAGATAGATAGATAGATAGATAGACGGAGAGACTGTCGACTTAATGTCTATTTTATTAACTGAAAGATATACAGAATATAGGTAGATATACAGATATATAGATAACTATATAGATCATGTTTGAATTTCGACTTAATGTATATTTTTCTTGATGAAAGATATAAAGCATCTAGTTATAGACAACACAAAACTCTATCGATTTGGATATAGATAGATAGACAGGTAGATAGGTAGATAGGTATATGATAGTGCAGATTTTATACTCCGTTTTTGTCTTTTGAGAACTTTATGCATGTTCTGAGAACTAACAAATTTATGGTTTATGTCTATTTTTTTCTAAAAGTAAGATTGACTTGTTGAAAATAATGTATTTTAGCAGGTTTGGAGTCTATTTTAGGATTATTTTGCTTTCTGTATGTCTTGCTGCTTGCTAAGCCATACACATCATACGTTTTCTTTCAAACCTTTTGGAGTTTAGCCACATTGATGAAGTTTAAATAACAGAAAAAGCCTCTGTGGCACTATATTATGTATACCATATCTAGTCAAAACCGGTTTAAACCCCCCAGTATTTTGTTACAGACAGTCCTAAGGCGGTACTTTCGTTGCGGTTTCATTTGTTTTATGTTCTGTGCTATTATATTTCGATATGTTTTCATTTTAGCACTTATGTGTGTCTAAATTATTTAGTTCAGTAAAGGTAACTGAGTTACCACCTTCTTGGGAAAGAGCTGCTAACTCGGTTTGTCCTCTGTGGTTTTATTGTTTGTTAAGATGTTGTTGTGTCAGTCCATCTTTCCCTTTGATGTTTGGGATAGGCTTTGGGTTCTGATTCAATCTGTTCCTGAGCTACTTGTACTCATTAATTTTTATGTTGTGAGAATGTGTTCATTGTTCTTAGAGGATACACAAATTATTCTTTATTGCCTTTGGACTGAAGAATTTTTGGAATTTTAATATTATTTATATTGATATATCTGTTGCACAAAATAGATAGATAGATAGATAGATAGATAGATAGAAAGATACATAGATAGATACATAGATACATAGACAGACGGACAGACACATATATGGCTATACTTTCGATTTTGTTTATTGTATATACTGAAAGATAAAGATAGATAGATAGATAGATAGATAGATAGATAGATAGATAGATAGATAGATA
This sequence comes from Lucinisca nassula, assembly GCA_963580285.1. NCBI lineage: Eukaryota > Metazoa > Mollusca > Bivalvia > Lucinida > Lucinidae > Lucinisca > Lucinisca nassula. Next base: position 392,199 of record CAUZLF010000505.1, on the reverse strand, counting down.
GATAGATAGATAGATAGATAGATAGATAGATAGATAGATAGATAGATTGATAGATAGATCAGGCTTGGCTTTAGGCTTAATGTATATTTTGTCATGATGTAACATATAAGCATATGTTGATAGACAACACATAACTCTATCGATTTGCAGAAAAATAGATAGATAGACAGATAATTACATAGATAGATCAGGCTTGACATTCGCCTAAATGTTTATTTGTTCTCGATGAAAGATAGATAGGATCTGTTCGGAGACAACACAAGATAGATAGATAGATAGATAGATAGATAGATAGATAGATAGATAGATAGATAGATAGATAGATAGATAGATAGATAGATAGATAGATAGATAAGGCTTGATTTTCGACTTAATGTTTATTTTTCTTGATGAAAGATATATAGGATCTGTTGGGAGACACCAAAATCTCGGTAGGATTGATTTTCGACTTAATGTTTATCTTTTTCTGATGAAAGATATATAGGATCTGCTCTTTGTAGGTAGGTATGAAAATATTCGGATAGATAGATAGATAGATATATAGATAGATAGATAGATAGATCAGGCTTGACTTTCGTCTTAATGCATATTTTTCTTGATGAAAGATATAAGCATATGTTGATAGACAACACATAGCTCTATCGATTAGAAGATAGATAGATAGATAGATAGATAGATAGATAGATAGATAGATAGATAGATAGATAGATAGATAGATAGATAGATAGATAGATAGATAGATAGATAGATAGATCAGGATTGACTTTCGACATAAATGTATATTTTTTCTTGATGAAAGATATAAACCTATGTTGATAGACAACACAAAACTCTATCGATATGCAGATAGATTGATAGATTGATAGATAGATAGATAGATAGATAGATAGATCAGGCTTGAGTTTCGGTTTAATGTTTATTTTTCTTGAAAGATATATAGGATCTGTAAAACTCGATCGATTTGCAGATAGGATTGATTTTCGACTTAATGTCTTTCTTCTTTTCTGATGAAAGATATATAGGATCTGCTCTTGGGTAGGTACGTAGGTAGGTATGAAAATATTCATATAGACAGATAGATAGATAGATAGATAGATAGATAGATAGATAGATAGATAGATAGATAGATAGATAGATAGATAGATAGATAGATAGATAGATAGATAGGGCTTGATTTTCGACTTAATGTATATTTTTCTTGATGAAATAATTTAGTATCTGTTGATAGACATCACAAAACTCGATCGATTTGCAGATAGATAGATAGATAGATAGATAGATTAGATAGATAGATAGATAGATAGATAGATAGATAGATAGATAGATAGATAGATAGATAGATAGATAGATAGATAGATAGATAGACGGAGAGACTGTCGACTTAATATCTATTTTATTAACTGAAAGATATACAGAATATAGGTAGATATACAGATATATAGATAAATAGATAGATCATGCTTGAATTTCGACTTAATATTTATTTTTCTTGATGAAAGATATATTGCATCTAGTTATAGATAACACAAAACTCTATCGATTTGGATATAGATAGATAGACAGGTAGATAGGTAGATAGATATATGATAGTGCAGATTTTATACTCCGTTTTAGTCCTTTGAGAACTTTATGCGTGTTCTGAGAACTAACAAATTTATGGTTTATGTCTATTTTTTTCTACAAGTAAGATTGACTGGTTAAAAATAATGTATTTTAGCAGGTTTGGAGTCTATTTTAGGATTATTTTGCTTTCTGTATGTCTTGCTGCTTGATAAGTCAAACACATCATACGTTTTCTTTCAAAACTTTTGGAGTTTAGCCACACTGATGAAGTTTAAATAACAGAAAAAGCCTCTGTGGCACTATATTAAGTATACCAAGTCTGGTCAAAACCGGTTTAAAACCCCCAGTATTTGTTACTGACAGTCCCAAGGCGGTACTTTCGTTGCGGTTTCATTTGTTTTATGTTCTGTGCTAATATAATTCGATATGTTTTCATTTTAGCACTTATGTGTGTCTAAATTATTTAGTTCAGTAAAGGTAACTGAGTTACCACCTGCTTGGGAAAGAACTGCTAACTCGGCTTGTCCTCTGTGGTTTTATAGTTTGTTAAGATGTTGTTGTGTTAGTCGATCTTTCCCTTTGATGTTTGGGATAGGCTTTGGGTTCTGATTCAATCAGTTCCTGAGCTACTTTTACTCATTAATTTTTATGTTGTGAGAATGTGTTCGTTGTTCTTAGAGGATACACAATTTATACTTTATTGCCTTTGGACTGAAGAATTTTTGGAATTTTAATACTATATATATTGATATATCTGTTGCACTAGACAGATAGAAAGATAGATAGATAGATAGATAGATAGATAGATAGATAGATACATACATAGATACATAGAAAGACGGACAGACACATATATGGCTATACTTTCGACTTTGTTTATTGTATATACTGAACTATAAAGATAGATAGATAGATAGATAGATAGATAGATAGATAGATAGATAGATAGATAGATAGATAGATAGATCAGGCTTGGCTTTAGGTTTAATGTATATTTGTCATGATGAAACATATAAGCATATGTTGATAGACAACACATAACTCTATCGATTTGCAGAAAGACAGATAGATAGACAGATATATAAATAGATAGATCAGGCTTGACATTCGTCTTAATGTTTATTTGTTCTCGATGAAAGATAGATAGGATCTGTTGGGAGACAACACAAGATAGATAGATAGATAGATAGATAGATAGATAGATAGATAGATAGATAGATAGATAGATAGATAGATAGATAGATAGATAGATAGATCAGGCTTGACTTTCGACTTAATGTTTATTTTTCTTGATGAAATATATATAGGATCCGTTGGGAGACAAAACAAAACTCGGTAGGATTGATTTTCGACTTAATGTTTATCTTTTTTCTGATGAAAGATATACAGGATCTGCTTTTTGCAGGTATGTACGTACGTAGGTAGGTATGAAAATATTCAGATATATGGACAGATAGATAGATAGATAGATACTTTTGACTTTCGATTTAATATATATTTTTATCTGATAAAAAATATAAAGGTAGGATCTGTTGTGCACAGGTAGGTTGGAAAGTATGTATGAAAATGGTTATATAGATAGATAGATAGATAGATAGATAGATAGATAGATAGATAGATAGATAGATAGATAGATAGATAGATAGATAGATCAGGCTTGACTTTAGACTTAATGTTTATTTTTTTTTGATGAAAAATATATTGGATCTGTAATATTCGATCGATTTGCAGACAGGATTGATTTTCGACCTAATGTCTATCTTTTTTCTGATGAAAGAATTATAGCATCTGCTCTTTGGAAGTAGGTAGGTACGTAGGTAGGTATGAAAATATTCAGATAGACAGATAGATAGATAGATAGACAGATAGTATCTAGATAGATAGATAGATAGATAGATAGATAGATAGATAGATAGATAGATAGATAGATAGATAGATATATAGATAGATAGATAAATAGAATGATAAATAGACCAGTCTTGACTTTCGACTAAATGTATATTTTGTCTTGATGAAACGTATAAGCATATGTTGATAGACAACACATAACTCTATCGATTTGCAGATAGATAGATAGATAGATAGATAGATAGATAGATAGATAGATAGATAGATAGATCAGGCTTGACTTTCGACTTAATGGTTAGTTTTCTTGATGAAAGATATATGGGATCTGTTGGGAGACAACAAAAAACTCGGTAGGATTAATTTTCGACTTAATGTTTATCTTTCTTCCGATGAAAGATATATAGGATCTGCTCTTTGCAGGTAGATAGGTACGTAGGTAGGTATGACAATATTCAGATAGATAGATAGATAGATAGATAGATAGATAGATAGATAGATAGATAGATAGATAGATAGATAGATAGATAGATCAGGCTTGACTTTCGACTTAATATTTATTTTTTCTTGAAAAATATAGGATCTGTTGGGTGACAAAACAAAACTCGGTAGGATTGATTTTCAACTTAATGGTTATGTTTTTTCTGATGAGGGCGAGGGTTGAAATTTCGTAAACTCCGGAGTTGAAGCCCCCCAGTAGTCTTGCTGCTGACCGTCCAAAGGCGGTCGTTCCTTTGCAGTTTCACATATGTTGGTCGGTTTTGTTCTGTTGGTATATTCACTAGTTTGACTGTGTTTGTACCGTCGTCTCACCCCTTCTTACTTTCTTTGGTGACCTGGGATGGCTGTGATCTTTGATTGTGGCTTTTCCTGAGTTACCTTTACTTACGATTTTTCTGATGAAAGATAAGTAGAATCTGCTCTTTGCAGGTAGGTAGGTGCTTAGGGAGGTATAAAAATATTCAGATAGATAGATAGATAGATAGTTAGATGGATAGATAGATATATAGATAGATAGATAGACCTTTCAACTGACCCTTTGAAACATTTAATGAAATTTCAGAATAGTTTTCCATTGGTTTCCGTCACCAAATCTTAACAGGGTTACTGATGAGGCTTGAGTATTCGAAACTGCGTAGTCTGACCCACATCAGGTGTTTAGAATGTGTTCATTGTGCTTAAGGGATACTCATTTTTATTCTTTATAGATAGATAGATAGTTCAGGCTTGACTTTCGACATAAATGTATATTTTTACTTGATGAAAGATATAGACAACACAAAAGTCTATCGATTTGCAGATAGATAGATAGATAGATAGATAGATAGATAGATAGATAGATAGATAGATAGATAGATAGATAGATAGATCCGGCATGACTTTCGACTAAATGTTGACGGTATTTAGGATCTGTTAGGAGACAACACAAAACTCGATTCATTTGCAGATAGGATTGATTTTCGACTTAATGTTTATCTTTTTTTCTGATGAAAGATATATAGGATCTGTTCTTTGCAGATAGGTAGGTACGTTGGTAGGTATGAAAATATATAGGATCTGTAAAACTCAATCGATTTGCAGATAGGATTGATTTTTTTCTTTTTTCTGATGAAAGATATATAGGATCTGCTCTTGGGTAGGTACGTAGGTAGGTATGAAAATATCCAGATAGATAGATAGATAGATCAGGCTTGATTTTCGACTTAATGTATATTTTTAGCTCCCCTGAGCCAAGGGCTGCGGGGGAGCTTATAGAATTAGTCTCCAGCGCACGTCGTCCGTCGTCGTCCGTAAACATTTTCAAAGGACTTCCCCTCTGAAACTACTGGGCCAGTTTCACTTAGATACATAGATAGATGGACAGATATATATGGATATACTTTCGAGTTTGTCATACTTTCGAGTTTGTCTATTGTATATACTGAAAGATAAAGATAGACAGATAGCTAGCTAGCTAGATAGATAGATAGATAGATAGATAGATAGATAGATAGATAGATAGATAGATAGATAGATAGATAGATAGATAGATAGAATGATTGATAGTTCAGGCTTAATGTAACTCAGGTAACTAACTGTCATTTTGGCTTTCCGCTATCGATGTTTCCATTAGAGTCTTGTTACTTCATGTTTGTGTTTCTTTCCCTTTGGTGTAACTGATAGGAGCTGTGGCTTAATTGTATCGATTCCTGATCATTGCATTCACTTCTATTTGACTTTCGACTTAATGTATATTTTGTCTTGACGAAACGTATAAGCATATGTTGATAGACAACACATAACTCTATCGATTTGCAGATAGATAGATAGATAGATAGATAGATAGATAGATAGATAGATAGATAGATAGATAGATAGATAGATAGATAGATCAGGCTTGACTTTCGACTTAATGTTTATTTTTTCTTGATTAAAGATATATATGATCTGTTGGGAGACAACACAAAACTCGGTAGGATTGTTTTTCGACTTAATGTTTATCTTTTTTTCTGATGAAAGATATATAGGATCTGCTCTTTGCAGGTAGGTAGGTACGTAGGTAGGTATGACAATATTCGGATAGATAGATAAATAGATAGATAGATAGATAGATAGATAGATAGATAGATAGATAGATAGATAGATAGATAGATAGATAGATAGATAGATAGATAGATAGATAGATAGATTGATAGTTCAGTCTTGCCTTCCGACTTAATGTATATTTTTTCAGGTAGGTAGGTACGTAGGTAGGTATGACAATATTCGGATAGATAGATAGATAGATAGATAGATAGATAGATAGATAGATAGATAGATAGATAGATAGATAGATAGATAGATAGATAGATAGATAGATTGATAGTTCAGTCTTGCCTTCCGACTTAATGTATATTTTTTCTTCATGAAAGATATAAGCCTATGTTGAGACAACACATAACTCTATCGATTTTCAGAAAGATAGATAGATAGATAGATAGATAGATAGATAGATAGATAGATAGATAGATAGATAGATAGATAGATAGATAGATAGATAGATAGATAGATAGGCTTGACTTTCGACTTAATGTTGAAAGATATATAGGATCTGTTAGGAGACAACACAAAACTCGATTCATTTGCAGATAGGATTTATTTTCGACTTAATGTTTATCTTTTTTCTGATGAAAGATATATAGGATCTGCTCTTTGCTGATAGGTAGGTACGTAGGTAGGTATGAAAATATTCAAATAGATAGATAGATAGATCAGGCCTGACTTTCGATTTAATGTTTATTTTTTCTTGGTGAAAGATATATAGGATCTGTAAACCTCGATCGATTTGCAGATACAATTTTATTTTCGACTTAATGTCTATCTTTTTTGCTGATGAAAGATATATAGGATCAGCTCTTAGGTAGATATGTATGTAGGTATAAAAATATTCAGATAGATAGATAGATAGATAGATAGATAGATAGATAGATAGATAGATAGATAGATAGATAGATAGATAGATAGATAGATAGATCAGGCTTGACTTTCGACTTAATGCATATTTTTTCTTGATGAAAGATATAAGCCTATGTTGATAGACAACACAAAACTATCGATTTGCAGGTAGATAGATAGATAGATAGATAGATAGATAAATAGATAGATCAGGCTTGACTTTCGACTTTCGACTTAATGTTGAAAGATTAACAGGATCTGTTAAAAGACAACATAAAACTCGACTCATTTGCAGATAGGATTGAATTCGACTTAATAAGTATCTTTTTTTCTGATAGATAGATAGATAGATAGATTGATTTGGCTTGATTTTCGACATAATAAATAGATAGATAGATAGATAGATAGATAGATAGATAGATAGATAGATAGATAGATAGATAGATAGATTTATTAATAAATCAGGCTTGACTATCGATTTAATGTTTTCCTAATAAAAGATATATATTGTTCATGGGTAGGTTGGTAGGTAGGTATGAAAATAGATAGATAGAAAGATAGATAGATAGATAGATAGATAGATAGATAGATAGATAGATAGATAGATAGATAGATAGATAGATCTTTCAAGTGTCCATTTGAAATATTTAATTAAATTTCAGCATAGTTTCCTATTGTATTTCTTCACCAAATTTTAACAGGGTTACTGAAGCGGCTTTAGCAGCCTTAACTTTGTAGTCTGTCCCACTTCAGGTTTTTAGAATGTGTTCATTGTTCATAGGATACTCTTTTTTATTCTTTATTGATAGATAGATTGATAGATAGATAAATGGATAGATAGTTCAGGCTTGACTTTCGACTTAATGCATATTTTTTCTTGATGAAAGATATAAGCCTATGTTGATAGACAACACAAAACTCTATCGATTTGCAGGTAGATAGATAGATAGATAGATAAATAGATAGATAGATCAGGATTGACTTTCGACTTAATGTTGAAAGATTAACAGGATCTGTTAAAAGACAACATAAAACTCGATTCATTTGCAGATAGGATTGAATTCGACTTAATAATTATCTTTTTTTCTGATGAAAGATATATAGGATCTGTTCTTTGCAGATAGGTAGGTACGTAGGTCGGTATGGAAATATTCAGATAGATAGATAGATAGATAGATAGATAGATAGATAGATAGATAGATAGATAGATAGATAGATAAATAGATAATTCAGACTTGACTTTCGCTTTAATATATAATTTTCCTGATAAAAGATATATAGGATCTGTTTTTCATAGGTAGGTTGGTAGGTAGCTATTAAAATGGTTAGATAAATAGACAGATAGATCAGGCTTGACTTCGACTTAATGTATATTTTTCTTGATGAAAGATATAAATTTATGTTGTTAGACAACACAAAACTCTATCGATTTGCAGATATATAGATAGATAGATAGATAGATAGATAGATAGATAGATAGATAGATAGATAGATAGATAGATAGATAGATAGATAGATAGAAGATCAGGCTTGAGTTTCGATTTAATGTTTAATTTTCTTGAAAGATATATAGGATCTGTAAAACTCGATCGATTTGCAGATAGATAGATAGATAGATAGAAGATCAGGCTTGAGTTTCGATTTAATGTTTATTTTTTTGAAAGATATATAGGATCTGTAAAAATCGATCGATTTGCAGATAGGATTGATTTTCGACTTAATGTCTATCTTCTTTTCTGATGAAAAATATATAGGATCTGCTCTTGGGTAGGTACGTAGGTAGGTATGAAAATATTCAGATAGATAGATAGATAGAGAGATCGGGCTTGATTTTCGACTTAATGTATATTTTTCTTGATGAAATAATTTAGTATCTGTTGATAGACAACACAAAACTCGATCGATTTGCAGATAGATAGATAGATAGATAGATAGATAGATAGATAGATAGATAGATAGATAGATAGATAGATAGATAGACGGAGAGACTGTCGACTTAATGTCTATTTTATTAACTGAAAGATATACAGAATATAGGTAGATATACAGATATATAGATAACTATATAGATCATGTTTGAATTTCGACTTAATGTATATTTTTCTTGATGAAAGATATAAAGCATCTAGTTATAGACAACACAAAACTCTATCGATTTGGATATAGATAGATAGACAGGTAGATAGGTATATGATAGTGCAGATTTTATACTCCGTTTTTGTCTTTTGAGAACTTTATGCATGTTCTGAGAACTAACAAATTTATGGTTTATGTCTATTTTTTTCTAAAAGTAAGATTGACTTGTTGAAAATAATGTATTTTAGCAGGTTTGGAGTCTATTTTAGGCTTATTTTGCTTTCTGTATGTCTTGCTGCTTGCTAAGTCATACACATCATACGTTTTCTTTCAAACCTTTTGGAGTTTAGCCACATTGATGAAGTTTAAATAACAGAAAAAGCCTCTGTGGCACTATATTATGTATACCATATCTAGTCAAAACCGGTTTAAACCCCCCAGTATTTTGTTACAGACAGTCCTAAGGCGGTACTTTCGTTGCGGTTTCATTTGTTTTATGTTCTGTGCTATTATATTTCGATATGTTTTCATTTTAGCACTTATGTGTGTCTAAATTATTTAGTTCAGTAAAGGTAACTGAGTTACCACCTGCTTGGGAAAGAGCTGCTAACTCGGTTTGTCCTCTGTGGTTTTATTGTTTGTTAAGATGTTGTTGTGTCAGTCCATCTTTCCCTTTGATGTTTGGGATAGGCTTTGGGTTCTGATTCAATCTGTTCCTGAGCTACTTTTACTCATTAATTTTTATGTTGTGAGAATGTGTTCATTGTTCTTAGAGGATACACAAATTATTCTTTATTGCCTTTGGACTGAAGAATTTTTGGAATTTTAATATTATTTATATTGATATATCTGTTGCACAAAATAGATAGATAGATAGATAGATAGAAAGATACATAGATAGATACATAGATACATAGACAGACGGACAGACACATATATGGCTATACTTTCGATTTTGTTTATTGTATATACTGAAAGATAAAGATAGATAGATAGATAGATTGATAGATAGATAGATAGATAGATAGATAGATAGATAGATAGATAGATAGATAGATAGATAGATAGATAGATAGATAGATCAGGCTTGGCTTTAGGCTTAATGTATATTTTGTCATGATGTAACATATAAGCATATGTTGATAGACAACACATAACTCTATCGATTTGCAGAAAAATAGATAGATAGACAGATAATTAGATAGATAGATCAGGCTTGACATTCGTCTAAATGTTTATTTGTTCTCGATGAAAGATAGATAGGATCTGTTGGGAGACAACACAAGATAGATAGATAGATAGATAGATAGATAGATAGATAGATAGATAGATAGATAGATAGATAGATAGATAGATAGATAGATAGATAGATAAGGCTTGATTTTCGATTTAATGTTTATTTTTCTTGATGAAAGATATATAGGATCTATTAGGAGACAACACAAAACTTGGTAGGATTGATTTTCGACTTAATGTGTTTCTTTTTTCTGATGAAAGATATATAGGATCTGCTTTTTGCAGGTATGTAGGTACGTAGGTAGGTATGAAAATATTCAGATATATGGACAGATAGATAGATAGATAGATAGATAGATAGATAGATAGATAGATAGATAGATGGTAGATAGATAGATAGATAGATAGATAGATAGATAGATAGATAGATAGATAGATAGATAGATAGATAGATAGATAGATAGATAGATAGATAGATAGATAGATAGGTCAGGATTGACTTTCGATTTAATGAAAGATATATAGGATCTGTAAAACTCGATCGATTTGCAGATAGGATTGATTTTCGACTTAATGTCTATCTTTTTTTCTGATGAAAGATATATAGAATCTGCTCTTGGGTAGGTACGTAGATAAGTGTGAAACTTTTCAGATAGATAGATAGATAGATAGATAGATAGATAGATAGATCAGGCTTGACTCTCGACTTAATAGTTATTTTTCTTGATGAAAGATATATAGGATCTGTTGGGAGACAACAAAAAACACGGTAGGATTGATTTCGACTTAATGTTTATCTTTTTCTGATGAAAGATATATAGGATCTGCTCTTTGCAGGTAGATAGGAACGTAGGTAGGTATGACAATATTCGGATAGATAGATAGATATATAGATAGGTAGATATATAGACAGATAGATAGATAGATCAGGCTTTTTTTTCTTGATGAAAGATATAAGCATATGTTGATAGACAACACATAGCTCTATGGATTTGAAGATAGATAGATAGATAGATAGATAGATCAGGCTTGACTTTCGACTTAATGTATATTTTTTCTTGATGAAAGATATAAACCTATGTTGATAGTAGTTGTGGTCGTAGTACCTGAATCAGAATCCAAACTCATAAGTCCGTAAAAGAACGACAAATCAGAATGTTCAGACCGACAGACATGGACCTAGAAGGGTGTAGTCAGGCGTCCATGGATAGTAAGCATTACTTGGTAAGCAAGCTTCGCCCACCATGTCTATCGGCCTGAACGAATAAAAGGAAGAAGATGCCGAGAAAAGTGTATGTCTGGGATTTTGGAAGTCTACTTATGGCTTAACATTGGCAAAAACATCAGAAATAATTCTGGAAACGGCCACATTGTAGGGATTGACAAGATCATGGTGTCTCCCATAGAACTTTTTAAGTGTTGATGCCAGTTTGTTTTTTAGATATCCCTGGCTCAACAATCTAGTAGTGAGCATTTTCCCGCGCTCCATGAAGTCCTGATATTTTGAACAGGCTCTGGCATAACGGATTAACTGGGAAACGTAAACTCCGTATGGTGGTGCAGAAGGGATATTACTGTCCAAGAATGGGAAGTTAACAATGGGAAAATTGAAGTCATCCCGTTTGTCATATAGCCTAGTAGCAAGCTTCCCATTGTCAATGTAGAGATAACAATCCAAGTATGAGGAGGAGGTTGCAGTCTCCGTTGTTTACTTTATTTCAAGTTCATGTGGATAGATGAATGCCAAATACTCTGCAAATTTAGTGTTTTTCAGAGACAAAACATCATCTATATATCTGTATGTGAAATTGAATATATCTATTCATCTATATATCTGTATATCTACCTATATTCTGTATATATTTCCGTTAATAAAATAGACATTAAGTCGACAGTCTCTCCATCTATCTATCTATCTATCTATCTAGATAGATCGGGCATGATTTTCGACTTAATGTCTTAATGTATATTTCTTCTTGATGAAATAATTTAGTATCTGTTGATAGACAACACAAAACTCTATGGATATGCAGATAGATAGATAGATAGATAGATAGATAGATAG